>BPUM01000248.1:0-125220 GCA_020521455.1 Prunus kanzakura | reverse complement strand
ATATGTTGAAAATAAAATGTCTTTTTTCCTAAGCAAATCAATTGAAAATAAAATATCAGAAGCAGGATTGGTCTCTAGGCATTTCAATTATCATCAGCATCTTATACTTCGGGTTCAAGCATGATGTAGACAGTGAGCAATGAAATTATGCCTTTTTTCCTAAGCAAAGTCAGTTGAAAATAAAATATCAAAAGCAGGATTGGTCTCTAGGCATTTCAATTATCATCACATCTTATACTTTGGTTGAAGCATGGTGTAAACAGTAATTGAGAACAAAAACAAAGATTTTATTGACACTTGACCAATGAGACATTCCTAGCATATATTAAACCTAGCTATTTTGATAGTTTATCCTTTGCTACTTGCCTACTCCAATTATCGGAAGAAAATTGTACCAAAAATTGTGTCATTTTCATGGGAAAATTCAAAATTAAATGTTAAGTTTAAAAGGATATATGTTATAAAAAAATAAATTCAATCTAAAACTGGTGGAGTAAAGTATTCGCAGAATATGTAACTCTTGCTGTTTGTTGAAAAGACAGATTCATTCCTATAATATATCTGTACATTGCACAAAACGTACTATTAAAAAAAAATTGTTTTGGACAGAGAAATCAGAGTAAAAATTAAAAAAGAGAGGAAAAACTTATCACCTTAGGGAGAACTGATTTTGGAAAATTGGAACCCCAATATAAAAGAAAGGTTTGCAATTTCGCAGACGTACATGTGAGAGCCCAAAATTCATCGAAACGAAACACTAAATCCAAGAGGAGCCTTTATTCAGCAAAGTGGAGGCTTCAATTTTGAAGGGAAAAAAAAAACATAAAAAAAGAAAAGAAAACATACGTCTCCAATTCGACCGGTCATTTTGAGGGGGTGCCTTTGACGCAGCCTCCTTCACATCTGCCACCAAAGCCAAACATCAAATACAAAATACGATTCAAATGATCAAAACAAAATTAGAAAAAAGCGAAATAAATTTGATAAAATAGTGACGCTTTGGGGTCAAAGGAGGAGACCTCTGGCAACAAATTGGATTTCACCAAGAGGAGAGTTGAGGAGGAACCACTTCCCCACCGCAAAACAACATTGACTACATTAGACACTGACAAATAATCAAAATGGGTACAAATTTATTAATTAGAAAAAATAAAGTATAAACGGCTGAGAGAACAAACCTCATTAAGGGCAAGCACTTGGCCATTGCTCTTCTTGACCTTCTTCAGCTTCCTCAGGAAATACTTAATCCAAACAAATCAATCAACAAATATTAAGTTTAACCCAAAATTCACCAATGAATATTTGGGATCACAAAAGCCGAGCTAAGGCTAAGGATTATACCAGAACTTGGACTTGGCGCGAACCTCATTGGTGGCCCAGAGCTTCATTCGGTAAATCTTGGGGTGCTCATCATATGCCGTAGGGAGCTTCCTCCCAACAACCTGGTACTGGTGGAACTGCAACACAAAAAAGACACTGTTAATTGCAGCTTTACCATTTGACATGCCCTAAGAGAAATATATCAAACAAAAACAAATACCAAATTAAATGGAACCTAAGAAACTGTGAAGATAATTTCTATATATTTGTTTACCAAATTTCATACAACAATCTTCCACTTAAACTGACTGTTTACAACAATACTAAGAATTTGTATGCATATTACATACGCAATATTTGGCTAATCCATTTCACCAGTAGCCATATATTTAACTAAATAAACTATGTCTAAAACCAAATGGGTATTCTTCAAGAATAAAACCAACCTTCTTGAAGCATACCCATCTAAGTTATAATATGCAGTGGAAAAGAGAATAAAAAGAACTCCCTAGCATCCCAGTACCCTAACATGGAAAAAAATGCATAATTTAGAATTCTGTAACAGAAATTGTCTCATTAAATTAAACAGAAATAAAAAACAGTGATTTTTAGGGCTGAGATGTAATCAACTTATTGAAAAAAAAAATTGAGGATGAGAAAACGATTGACAAACCTCTTTGCTAGTCCAAATGCGTAACCCTACTTCGTTTTTTTCTTGTAGCACCTTCAAAGTCAGTCAACATTCTGTGTTGTTCTACAAAAGATATTTACGAACACAGAACGTCATAAAATACCTTTATTGTAAATTTCTTCAACACAAAAAATCCAGAACCAAAATATTTGACGAAATTCTATTAAAAGAAAAAAAAATTAAATTAAATAGAGGGAGAGAGAACATTGTATACCGCAACTTCTGTACATATATACTGGCTCTGTCCCACAACAGTAGCAAGGGCAATGGCAAGCCTTTATTCAAGCACAAACAGTCAGCTGCCATTACCAATTCAAAAGCCTGTTCAATCCCATCACAGGAGAGAAATACAATCAAAATTAATAAAAGGGAAAGAAATTGAAATACAGTGGAGGTGATTAAAAGATGTAAACCTTGTTTCTATTTCAAAGTCCACTGAATAGATGTAATTGCACCATTTTGTTGTGGTCCTGCAATGCACACAGTCATCAGCTTCAACCAAGCAACTCTGTGTGCCAATTCAAATCCACCATGAACCAATCCATAAGCTCAAACATAGAACCCAATCATATGATAAACCATCACACAAAAAGGCTTAATTTTGATCCAAAAGGGCAATTCGAGGATATTGTTCTTACCTGAAATGCTTTGGTGAGGTTGCAAAATCACCTTTTTCCTCATGCTCAAACCCTTCAACAACCAAAAAACAATGAAAGGAAATTTTCATTGTTATTCCAAGCACATGCAAGAAAGAACAAAGGCACCAAATTTTCAATCCAACATAATTATAGAACAAAGACTCAAACTTTTGCCTTTATGTCCTTGAGTTTCCACAGAAACCCAAGTGATTTCAATAAAAAGTACTAATGTTATTAAGTGGGTGACCACAAACGCTCTTATAAGCATAATTATTGAACTCCTACCCACAAAACAATAGTAAAATGTTTAAAAAGATGATTTTTTTTTTCTTGCATTTTCTTAGCAAACAAACGGAGGGTAAGTAGGTTTCTACATATTTTATACAGTGTTAAATCAGATTTTTTGTTTGAATGATCTTATATTGAACCAACCATCTTTACCTTCCAGCTGAGAGACTGGTTGATTAGTTCAGAATATCAGCTCCCAATCATATTTCCTTTTAGATGCAAACATATATTAAGCTCCTAGGGTTCATTATCCACATGCTCAAATAGAGAGAGACAGAGAGATCTTGCCTGCTTAATAATTTTTTGGTTAAGGAATCATAATTCTGATCTTGTCTATAACATCTATTAGAATTATAATTCTGATCAAGAGTCATAAATATAAATAAATAAATAAAGCAGGAGTGTATAACCACACGCAAACAGAATATCAGCCACACAGATATCAATTACCAGATTGATGAGCTGACTGGGGGTTCTCATATTGATTACTCCAGTTCTTTTTCCTTAGATCTTCCTCGCTGTAACAACGAACCAAACTCAATTTCTGATTTACTTCTCAATTTTTCGACATGACAAATGAATAAACCAACCTAGAAAACCAAAAGAACGTTAAAACCAACCTCTTTTTACGAAACCTAGAAATCCTTTGAGCTAACCCGTGCGATGAGAAGAAGGATGAAGCGCAGCTGGAATGAGAACACACGAACTCAACATCTGAGATGAAAACCGATGAGATAAGGACCAAGAGGGCGGCTGGATTTGCAGCGCGCCTCCCCAAACAAAAATCGACGGCTCCCCACGCATGCAGAACAGTGAACTCTGATCTTCCATGGCTGCCCCCAATCAGCCCAACCAACTGGTTCGAAACGGACTGGAAAGCTCTGAGCGAATGAAACCTTAGAATCGAAAGAGATGCAAATGGAAAGGGGCAAAAAGGGAACATAAGGAAAAATTCAGTAAAGGGCAAAATCGACAATTTACTATTCCTAAGCTACAGTCTAGGAACAGTAAGACTTCTGATCAGTTTTAGTATATATATAATTTCTAGTCCTTTTGTCCATCATGCACAAAAATTTCAAAACCCAAGCAATAGACTGAAAACAGGAAAGGAAATAAAACATGCATAAATAAACTTTTAAATTATCAATCACACTTAAACTATAATTAAGCAAAGCAAATGCACAATGATATTGACATAACCACAGAAATAAGAATCTTTAAATACCATAATATTTGATAATCAATAAACTACAGTCACTATGCATAGTCTTTTGAAAAATGAATGAAATACTAACCTGTAATCAGAAAAGCTATCAAGCACTTCCAAAAACAGCAACAGAAAAGTTGGATTACTACAGCTATCTAAAATACGAAGACAAAAAAAACAAAATTAGATCAAATCAACACAGAACAACCAAAAATCTGAATATGAAACAAATTAAAACATGAAAATATGATGATATGAAGCGAAGACTGGTTTTTTTTCAAATTGCTTGAGAGGAGAATCACATCTTAATTGGTTGAAAAGTAACCAACTCATTTCACAACTCATTTTCGGTTTTGAAAAAGCAAAGAATCCCATTGCTCAATCAGTGGTTAAAAATAAGGAAATTAAGGAAGACGAAGGAAAATATGGAATGTCCTCAACACGTAATAGTGCACCTACATGCCTTCATTGACGTTGTTTTTCAACTGGAAGACTGAGAGCTAACTATTGAGACTTTGGGTTATTTGGACACATACTTTAGTGAAATGGTTTGTTTGAGGAAATTATCCAAGAATGTCTAAGAATGATGTTCTAGACCACATATCCAAAATTAATTTATCACGAATAAAAATCTAATGGTAAAAGATTAAAATGAAAAAAAAAAAAAATACCAATTGAATCAACCTAAGCTGATGAGAAGTGAATCCACTCAGACTAAGAGCAGGACGTATATTAAAGAAAATGGTTCATAACTGTTGTTGGGAGTCATTTGAGTTTCCCTGAAATTGGAGCTTCGTATTATTATTTCTCAAAAACCCAGCACGGCCCACTAACATTAGTGCTTGTGCCGTGCTAAGTTGGCCCCTCTAGTTTGACACCTCTAGTTCGAAGAAAAAAGATGCAAAAGCACATTTATCTAACACCTCTAGTTCGAAGAAAAACACTGTAAAAGCACAGGAAGAGGGCTGTTTAAATGAATGCATTTGAAACAAAGAGTATACGATCAAAAGTTACCTATGCAAAAGTCACCCTAAACAATGAAGATTTTATTTATATTTTTCAATTCCATTTTTCTGTTTTTTCCTTTTTTCTCTTTAAATAGAGATCAAAATTTCATACTCTAATTCAATAATTGAGTTTTCTCAGAGTCTCTTGTAACAATCTAAAGATCAAGCTCCAATTTTGTATTAAACATATATGTCTGAAAATCAATCCAAAACATCAATCAAATGAAACCAAAGGCAGTTTATAATGACTCCATGTCCTTTTTCATCTTAAAAAAGCTCTCTCAAAAAAACAAAATAAATTTCAAAAAACTTTAGCACACGAAAAGGCATTAATATATAATCAAAAGCAGTATCATGTTGTTATCACTCTTATCAACAACCCGTCCAAATACATCATATCTTCCGTAAACTAAAAGGAAAGAGTCAAAAATATTAATATGTATCTAATGCACAGATCATATATGAAACAGCTTGTCATTGGTTCAAATCCACATAAGAATTACTTGGCTTTATTTACAGCTGCACAACGATAACAATCAGTTCAAATTTATCGTAACCAATTGTCAATTGATACCATTAGCTAATTATCCATGCTTTATTCACAGAACCGAAACAATAAATTGGAATTTCAACATAGAAATGTACCTCTTGCTTAACAGAACCAAAAACAACCACGAAACAGCTCTATCTAAAACAGCAAAGCACCACCTACAAAACATCAAAAATAGATATGGTTTACAGAGAAGAGGAGAAAAAGCAAGGAAAAATCGAAAAAAAAATTGCAGTTTCTGATTTTCTAGTCCCAAAACTGTCCAAACACTGTTTTTTCTGTGCAGTGTTTTAATATGAGATGCTTAAATTTTGTTAGTCCACTACTAAAACAAAAGGAAAATCATGGAAAACAAAAACAAACAGAGACATAAGAAAATAGAATATCAGCCATCATCAAAATCCAAAGTAAAAATCACAGAGTGAAATTCAAGTTGTTTTTTTGAAGAAAAGCCACCAAAGTTAATCCATACATATTACATGTGAGGTCATAACATAGGGAACAAATAGGCATGAAGGTAATAACATTTGCGACTACTTGTTTGAATCCCATCACAGAGCACATATCTTTTGTACAAATTTGTTGTGCATATCGTTTGAATCTCTTGGATGTTACTTTAATAACAAAATAAAAATCATTCTTTGTATTTAACTCAGGTGATAAAAATGTTTATGGCTTTTGAACTGGTGGTTTAAGCCAATTAGGAGGCACTTGGTTGGTCAGCTATAAATAGTCTCTTTTTCCATTTAAATTTTGTTTTATTTCAATCTCAATAGAAGAATTTGTACAGGCAATATGGTCTCCGGTTCATAGTTTAACAACACATACATGTTATGTTGCCAGACTGCCCCAAAAAAAACACATAATGCTTCTTTGAGCTCTTCTCAGCTGGTTGTGTTCCTAACCATCCTTACTAAAATTAGCAGGAGTTCTCTATAGGAGGGATTCCAAAAAGAAATTAAGAACTTGATTAACATCCCTCAAATATAAATCCTTTTCAACATTGGCAATATCACAATGCAGCCATAATCAAGTAATTAATCAAATTAATATACAATGTTAGCAGAATCATAGATCGATGGGCATTGACATAAGCGTTGTTCTATATTAGATTTTCCAATTAACACAAATATTATAGTCTTTAGAAAGCTTAAATCTAGCTTAGCATAACCAAGTTGAAAAATAGTTCTATAAAGTGTTAGACTGTCAGATTTCTCCTGTTCAAAGAGGGATCTTAATAAAATTAGAACTCACAAACTAAAAACGAATTGAAGATGGTAACATTCATATTTTATGAGCATAGATATATTATACAAAAAGAAAAGCTGGCGAAATAGAACAATATAAAGGATCCTTTTGTAACCAAATGAAGACACATTGGGAATATATATAAAGGATCCTTTATCGTAAAAATCTTTCAAGGCTAGCTAATTACTTGGCTTTATTTACAGCTGTACAACGATAACAATTAGTTCAAATTTATCCTAACCAATTGTCAATTGATACCATTAGCTAATTACCATGCTTTATTCATAGAACCGAAACAATAAATTGAAATTTGAAGATAGAAATGTACCTCTTGCTTAACAGAACCAAAAACAACCACCAAACAGCTCTATCTAAAACAGCAAAACACCACCTACAAAACATGAAAAGTAGATATGGTTTATAGAGGAGGAGAAAAAGCAAGAAAAAATCTAAAAAATTGCAGTTTCTGATTTCTAGTCTCAAAATTGTCCAAATATGTTTTTCTGCGCGCTGTTTTTATATGAGATGCTTAAACTTTGTTAGTCCATTACTAAAACAAAAGGAAAATCCTGGAAAACAAAAACAAACAGAGGCAGAAGAAAACAGAATATCTAGTGACAACAGAGTAAACAACTAAAAAGACCATCGCTTGTAATGAGAAAGCCCAAATCCATACTGTTTTTGCCCAAAAACTTCAACCCATCAATCCCACATTTTTTCCTATTCAAAACCATCATCCAAAGAGCCGTGAACCCCTAAAGCATAGCCATTCAAAAAAATTTAGGGGCAAAATATTTACTTATTGTTGATCAATACTAATGTACAGTTTATCTAATATTTTCTGTTTTCGTAGCCTCTCTAATTCTGTAAACCAAAAACTTCAATATATATCTTTAATTTTCTGTAAGCGTTGATCTAGATTTACATTCTCTTTGTCCTGACAACTCAATCAAACATTTTTTGGAAGCAACCAAATCAGAGGATCCATTCCCATGGGATAAGGAAACAGATATGAGTGTCAGCGGTGGTCTACTTTCTAATAACCAATAAAGTGGTGGTTCGATCTGTATAACCAATAAATCAAACTTAGCTGTGATTTTCAATTTTGATGCAGGTGTCAGACAATTTCATAACCTAAACAATCAAAAGTCACCCTAAACAATTAAAATCACAAAAGAACTCTGTTAATTGATGAAATAAAGATCAAAACATGCGCTAAAAAGGTGAGGGGATGCATACCCGAAGACAAAGGATGCAAGAATTCGCAGCCAAGAGAGATAGAAGATGCCTGAGACGAAGCTTGTAGAATCTGTGAAAAATATCACAACGAACAGACAATTTCATCAATCGAAAGGGCCGCTGGATTCGCAGCTCGCCTCCCCAAACGAAAATCAACGGCTACCAAAGCATCTCCAAGAGGGAACAGAAATCTTCCATCGCTGCCCCCCAACCAGCTAGTTCGAAATCAACCATGAACTCCTGCTCTGAGAGAACGATACGTTCGCTGGGGAAGAATGGCTGAAGGAGAAGGGGCAAAAAGGGAAGAGCAGAAAAGTTTAAGTGGAGGGCATATTCGGAAATTCACTGTGAATGGATAGGAAACATAACGTGTAGCAACAGTAAAATGAGGGGCATTTCTGTTATTACACTGTGCTTAAGAACAGTGTTTAGTCGGATTGCCGTTTAGTATATACTAGCAAAGGTGCCCGCGCGATGCTGCGGGTTATAAAACCGTTTGAAATGTGTACAAAATTATGAAAATATGTAGGAAGTTTAAGTTAGAAAATAAAGACTAATAACATGTTTTATATATTGCTTGTCATATTAAAATATTGATTATATTTTATTAAACCAAGCAGCAATCAAAATATCAACAATTGAGGTGCTCCTTGTTCAAAGAGTTTGGACATGTCTTTACATATATGCTATTGGTGGGGGAAGGGGCTTTTTCTGCCTTGATGTCTGTTGAAAGGGGATCTATCTAGGGATCTGTCTCTTGTTGGCTCTACTGTAGAAGTGGTTTCTATTTTTCCTCGTCTTCTGCAGGGTTTTAACTCTGTTGGTACAAATTCAGAAAATGGTAGGTGTTAATGTAGATAAATGAAAAAATTTGAGTGAAGTCAATAACTATTATCACATAATTAATATCAACAGGACAAAAAACAATTTAGATACATCAAGTATTCTATTAACAGTGAGAAATTAATGTTCAAGCAAATACGTAGGTTAAAATCAAGTTTGTAACAAATTATTAAAAATGGTATAATAGCAGTTGGCTATGAACAAATTTAAAAGAAAATTCCAAAACAAAGGATGAAATACCAAACTTTCATTGAAATCAAGAGCACAAATAAAACATTTTGGACAAAAATTTAATTACTTTGAGCATAATATTTAGGGAAAATAAGTGAACAAAAATAGGGAAAAAAAAAAGATAACCTTTTTCAACCTTGTCTAGCCTGCAAAGAACCTCCTTCTACTCATAGCCTCTTCTTGATTCTCTTGTACACTGCTAACATTTTGCAAAAATTGAAAAGCCACAAAAGAAAATAAATGAAAATCACCAACCTCAACAAAAAACACCAAATGATAAAAAATAAGGACGTCAACAGAAATCACAACCTTTGTTACATTTCCTTTTTCATACAAACAAATGGGAACATGAAAATATGAGGGTATTAAGGAAGACTGGTTTGTTTTCAAATTCATTCAGAGGACAATGACATCTTAATTGTGAGTAGTGTATATAATTTTTGGTTCATTTCAGAGAAATGTTTACTGCAAAGCATTTGAAACAGAGTAAATACAGTCCAAAAAGTCAGTTTCCTTGACAATACCTTTACCAAGCAAAATTTAAAAATCTAACAATAATAGAAACCCAATCACAGCTGCCTTCCCATTTATCAAAACAGAACAACACACTCATATAACACACAAAGATGCATAATTTCACTCACACAATCGAACCCAATTCCCTCCACTTCCATTTATTTCTCAAATTCACTAAAAGCAGAAAATTTAACAACGAAAGGAAATGACGTAATGGAGAAAAGAGTGATATCGGAGAGGCCAAGCGAGAGAAGAAACATAACATTCAACAAATGAGCACAAAGTCTTACTTGCTTTCCAAAACGGGAATGCAAGATAAATACAAACAGAAAGAAAAAAAAATCAGCTACATAGGAAATCTATAACCACACGCAAACAGAAAATCTATAACATCTATTAGAATTATAATTAATTCTGATCTGGAGTCATTAAAAGAGAAAAAAGAAAAAAGAAAAAAAAGGAGGAGCCTATAACCACACGCAAACAGAATATTAGCTACAGAGACATCAATGACCAGTGAAAAAAAAGAAAAAATTATTCTACCAACTTATTTAATGAGTAACTGTATGCATGGAGGTAAGAGCGATGAAAAGCAACATGTAGATAATGAGATGGAAAATCTTGTTAAGAATCATCCACATTTGCTTTTGACACCGTAAGTGCTCTGCCATTCTGTTCTAAATTTCTAAGTAAAAGTCAAAACTTGTAATGGCTAACTTTTGTATCCATTTTCGGTGTAATTCAAAGGGAATTACCATGAAAGGCTTAGAATATTGTTCATATTTCAGGGAAAAAAAATTAGTCTTTGAAGTTTGGAAGGAGTGGGAAAGAATTTCCTACAGAAGGGTTTAATAGTGAACTTAAGAAAATGTTATAGCTAATGATGCTTAGTTTATGTGACATTCATATTCAAGAATCCAAGAAAATGTTGTTGATCCATAATTACTCATTTATCAACAGATATTCTGAGAAATTATCTTCTTGTTGATCAACCTCATGCATTAAAAAGCAATTTTTTAATTTAAAATAAAGAATGGTGATTTCCCCACTCCAATTTTATCCACTTACACTCCATTTTATAACTAAAAAAGAAGTGTAAGTGTATAAAATTGGAGTGGGGAAATCATTACCCAAAATAAAATATGACAAAAAACCTCCAAACAATCCAAATCTAAAGCAAAATCATCAACCAGTTTAGTCAAAAGCAACAATGAAAGGGTAAGATAGCTAGAATACTTTAGTTGCAATGAATCAAAATGAAAAACATAGAAAACAAACTATGCAAGCAACAAAATCCCAGAAAGACAGTGCCTAAACAAATTATACTAATAGAATCAATAACAATTTTCCATTTTTTCTTGTAAAGTAAAAAACGGAGAATTTCAAAAACTCATCACAGAGTTCTCATTCATAATCTCGACCCTCAATTAATCAGAAAAAATGTATACACAGAGTCATCCTAAACAAATCGTGTTGCCCATCATGATCCAATTTCGTTTGCTATTTCTAGTCCTTTTGTGCATCATGCACAAAAATTTAAAAACCCAAGCAATAGACTGAAAACAGGAAAGGAAATAAAACATGCATGAATAAACTTTTAAATTATCAATCACAGTTAAACTATAATTAAGCAAAGCAAATGCACAGTGATATTGATAGAACCACAGAAATAAGAATTTTTAAATGCCATAATATTTGATAATCAATAAGCTTATGTATAGTCTTTTAAAAAATGAATGAAATACTAACCTGCAGTTAGAAAAGCTATCAAGCACTTCCAAAAACAGCAACACAAAAGTAGGATTACAACAACAATCTAAAATACGAAGACCAAAAAAACAAAATTAGCTCAAATGAACACAGATTAACCAATAATCTGAATATTAAACAAATTAAAACATGAAAATATGATGGTTATGCATTCCCAATGACAGACCTCTCAAACTTTGGTGTGCAAAATATCCATTCCAGACCATAATTTTCAAAATCCTTCTATGTCTCATCCTTTAAATAGATTTATTTTAAATAATATAAAAAAAAGGTATTGCTCTCATGAGTTATAATTCGTGCAAGAATTCATGCCTTTGTAGGTACTTTAGCCTTTCAAGTGATAGATGAGGGACTGAAAAAGGAAAGAAATAGCTCTTCAATGAACCTTCTAACAGAAGACTTGCACAAAAATAAACCTAAGAACTCCAACTTCGAACTATGCGGTCTATATGAATTTAAAGTTACACTTTCTAACAAACCATTTATATTTCCACAGAGATCAAAATTCCATACATACACAACAGTCCTCTACAGAAGCATTTTGAACGAATTTATACCTACTTTATATCGTTATAGCCTCCCAAAAAAATGGGTTCAGTGTCAGTAACAGGAAGAACACACACTTACACGCCAACATCCACCAAAAACTAAGGGAGCTCAATAGAAACAGATATTGGAGGTAGTGTTCAAACTTTGAACATCTCCAACATGACATCACCAAATCAGTAAATATTACACAAAATTAGTATATAAAAAAACACGAACAGAAAAACTAAAAATAAAATAAGAAAGCAAATATTAACAACAATAGATCATTACACAATTTGTGTAATTAGTGCCACATGTGTTACATCTTTGGCAGTGTTTTGATATGTAGCCAACCTTTTAAAAAAAAAATCTCATCGTCATTGTTAAAAATTGATGATCTTTTCCCACTTTAAAATTATTTCCACTATGAATTGAAAACAAAAAAAAAATTATTAAGAAAAAGTTCTTTCACTAACTGTATTGCAATACATAACACAACAATTTTTTTTTTTTTTTTCCATATAATATCCTAATTTCCTTTGTTTCCATGGCAAATTGGCATTCTTCAGATAAGGAAAAGCTAGAGAACAATTTCATTAAGTAGAGTCTCAATTGCATTGCATTGAACACTTGTTTTTTTATTTTATTTTTCTGGTTTAATCCAAAAGAAACAGAAAGGAGGGGAAACATTATGCAGATAAGATTCGAGTCTCTGACTAACATATTAAAAAAAACACACCAAAAAGCATTATCCTGAACTGAAATCTTTCAATTCCCTTATCTATATCAAATTCCAAAAAGTCCAACTTCTAAAAACAAAATACATAAAAACCAACCCATGAATCAAAACAGCATAGAAAATAGCCCCAAATAAAAAAAACAGAAAATTGCACCAATATCCATGATCCATCCATTTATAGTTACTGTCACTCTATACATTAGCTTGCTTTCAGAGCCTTCAACTGTCGAATGAACATCAAACCACTAAAAGAAAGAAAGTCTCTTGACAAAAAATCTCCCAGCCAACAGATAAATTCTTCAGATGAATACCAAAATATCTGTTAAAAAGTTTACGGCATGTATATATATACCTGAAGACAAACAATGCAACGGACAACCAAGGGACAAATCTCTAATTCAAAATTTCCAATTATTGAATTGGTGGTGTTTTGCTGTAGAAACAATGAAACGTTTGCAACAGAAGAGTACGAATGGATAGGCAAATAGGGAAGAGAAGAATGATAAACCCAAATAACATGATTATTAACTCATAGACAGAAACCCCAATAATAAAAAAGAAAAAAGACAAAAAAGAAACCCCAATATTAACTCATAGCAGATAAAAAAAGGGATTTTTTTCTTTTTTATAAAGCACGCTTGGTCTTTGCTTTCCAGCGTTTTATCGGCAACCAAACCAGAAATTGGGAATGATTTCCATTTCTAAGATTTCTCCAAGAGAGCAAAGTCATTGAATCGACAGTTGATTAAAAAAAATAATAATAAGAACGATGGAAATACCTGAGCTACTCTGTGAGACTCAATCCCCTTCCTGATAGAACCCTAGGGAGTCGGAAAGTGAGCACCTTGGAAGATCAGAGGAAGAGCAGAGCAATGAAAAAGAAGAAGGCAAGGAAGTCGGTGAACAACAAAGAAACAACAGTCGAAGCCTACTGATGTAAAGCAGTCGAAGCCTCTAGATGTACAGACATCAAGGAACCAACCCAACCCAGCTCTCCCAACTTTACCCCTGAAACTCTCCAACCAGCCAGTCGAAATCGAACCAGACGCCTCTCAAGAAGAAACAGCCGCTAGTTACATCCGAAGGAAATAGAGGGCAAAATGGGGAAAACACAAAACAATCAGCCAAGGGCAAAACCGCGATTTTGCTGTACAGGGGGAAAAAAGTAGCTGGTTAAACAGTGAAACGGGGGTCTTTTTGGCAGTTCACTGTTCAAGGAACAGTGCCTTATGAATAGTATCTCGTTGCATTGGGCTTTAGTATATATATAATATAATTTTGGAAACCAAAGCAGAAAGATCTTTAAATTATTGATTGCTAATATTATCATGCATTTATTGTTGAAATTCTATTTCTTCCTAGATGAACGCACTAGGGATGCTTTGTTCATCCCTAAAGAAGTTACCAGGATCAACTAAGGTCTTAACATGAACAAGTCTCCTAAAGTTGTTCTTGAAATACTTCAAACCCCAAATGCTTGCTTCTGCATAGCTTGTATTAGCAACCCTGTTCCTCCCCAAGTCAAGATCCTTGTAGTTCAAATAGGCAGCTCTTGGGGACTTTGAAACATATGGTGCCATGTAGCCATACAGCTTTCTCATCAAGCTCACGGCTATCTCATTTTCCCTGATATCATCCCAAGTGACCATATACTGGATTTTGAATAGATTTCCACTTCTGTGTGGGAAAGGAATTTCTGAATCGGAAATCTCACTCATTTTTCCACCATAAGGTGTCAATATCAGGTAAGCATTTACTTCAATTAGTGTTTGCCATAAACCTTCCAATCCAGCTTCTGAAATAGGTTCATTCACGTAGTCTGATTTTGCTTTGAAGAAGATCTGAGATTCTTGAGTCCACCTGATGAGCAAAGCTTCTGATTCGTTTCTTGAGATGCTAGCAAAGTAAAGGACAGACTCAATCCAACTCATTTCAGTGCAATCGCTGCGGTCTACACTCAACTCTGGAAAATTGTCCTGCATCAAAGGGAGAAGTTTCTCCACTGGCCCAAGAAATAATGAACTGAATTCAATAATAATAGTTTTGTCACCATTTGTGCCTGCTTTATTTCCAACACTTATGACTGAATGTAGGAAAAGGTCTTCATGAAGCTTATCTGCAATGTTTTGCCATTTAGAAAGAAGTTTGGTTGCACCTTCTTCTGTGGTCTTTGAAATATTGAAAACTGTTACAGATGGAGGGACAGGAACCAACCTAAGTTTCCATGCCAGAATAACTCCAAAGCTTGAACCTCCCCCTCCTCTAATAGCCCAAAAGAGTTCTTCTCCCATGGATTTTCTGTCAAGAACTCTGCCATTAACGTCGACAATTTTAGCATCAAGGACATTGTCAGCTGCCAGACTATACTTCCTGAACAAGGTACCAAATCCACCTCCACTAATATGTCCCCCCACACCTATGGTAGGACATGACCCTGCTGGAAATCCATAAGCCTTACTTTTTTCTGCAATTCTGTAATACAACTCTCCGAGGGTAGCACCGGATTCAACCCAAGCACTCTCATTCTCTACGTCAACATCGATAGACCGAAGATTGAAAAGATCAATGATGACAAAAGGAGCTCTGGCTACATAAGATTGGCCCTCGTAGTCATGGCCCCCGCTTCGGATTCTGATGAGTACGCCCTTTTTCTTGGAGCAAATTACAGCTGCTTGGACATGAGATTCACGAAGGGGAGTAATGATAGCTTCTGGTCTACTGGTCATGAATCTGAGGTTTTGTATGGAAGATTGCATGGCTGAGAAATAAGCAGAACTGTGTCTGGTGATAATGATTTTGCTAGAGTTATCCTTTATGTCGGAGGTAAGACATTGAAGAAAGCTTTCTACAGCTGAATTTGAAGTTGCGAACCAAACTGAGTTGAAAAGGATGAAAAGTAGAGGAAGTAAAGGAAGTAGTTTCATGTGTAAGGTCACCATTTTGATTTCCTCTGCACATATGAAATGCATAGGCTATTAGCTCTCTAATATATGTACTATGATTTGGAAAAGTATGAGTCCAAAAAATAAGACTTGGAAAATTAGTGGAGGTGGATTGTGTTTGTATGTTAATAGTGGGAGAAAAACTAACTTAGTTTTGCTATTTATGGCCAATAATGCTATGCCATACCAAAGTATTATCACGCGTGTCATAGTGTTATTGGTTGGGAATAAAAAAAAAGTATTATTCCCGTTTCATAGAAGTCTTTCTCCAACAGTGGAAGCATATCTCAAAATTTATGTAAACGTTTTTTTTTACTGCGTGCATTTCCTTGATGGACATGGCATTATGTCAACTTTGTCAAGCGTCAAACTTGCTTAAAACATATTAGATTATATCTCCTCCAGTCATATAGCTATAAGGTGGAATTTATATATATTTGCACGACAAAAATAGCTATTTTCTATGCTCTTAATAATTCCTTTCCTAGTGTGCAATGTTGAAATGGTGAATGGCCCAACATTTACCACCCAAATTCCAATCTCTACCACATGAATTGGGTTATTTTTGTGCCGCACTTTCCAGTCTTCTAACTGGTCAATGCTTCTTCTTTTTTTGTTACATTTATTGCTTGCTTAGCACTATGAATGTTTACCAATATTTGATTAGAAGTGCTGTTATGTACTGCGGAATATTACTTAGTGGATGGTATTGGAAGCAAAGTTCCACCAAGGACATGTTGAGGCACGCCGAGTTAAAAAAAACGTAGAATCAGGGAATTTGGTTTGGTTCTGGAAAATTAATTGGTCAGTTTAGGTGAATAATGAGTATGGACAAATAGCTAGTTGCTAAAATTTCTGTCTTGGTCGACTGTTCAGAGAAAGCTTTTTTGCTGCCTTTTTTGCTACCTCTATTTGGTTGGGCCTTAAGAAGTTGTTGCCTCAAATCCTGGAGAATTCTTAATGGGTAGTTGGCAATTGTTCTCAAATTGATTTTTGGACCGATAATTGGATGGGCGATTCTTTGATGCATTTGTTAGGGATTCCTCCCTCAGTGGCTTTCTCTTTTCACGCTAAGTTGCTGATTTTATTACTAATTGTCGTTGGGATTTACCTGTCAATTTTGTAAGGGCTTTTCCGCATTTGGCAGCTTCTACTGAGGCTATTGATTTGCCTATTGAGCCGTTTGCTGATCAACTTATTTGGACTTGTGCTATGTCTGGCAGCGAAAGAAGCGTATTTGTGGCTTTCTTCTCATAATGTCTCCGTGCAATTCTGTAACTTGGTCATTTTAGGTGAATAATGAGTATGGACAAATAGCTAGTTGCTAAAATTTATGTAACTTGGTCGACTGTTCATAGCAACCCATTATCAAATTTGTTGCTTTTTTGCTGCCCATGTGCTCGTATAATATAACCTTCTTCAAATAATGAGAAAAAACTCTGTGAGGTATTTCATCAAACACCTTGTTCGTATATGAATGCAAACGCAACAAAAAAGCTTTCTTAATTGGTTTGCCCCCATGTGATGAAATGATGAAATGAAATGAACACTATCATAATACAAAGAAAATGATGAAATGAACACTATCAGAATTTAAAAGAGTGCTTCTGAAATTTGGTTTTCATTTGCACTGTTTTGGTAACAGATAGTTGGGTTTGAAGAAAGTTCCAAACTTTATTCATTGTTGGCAATTGGGATTGCTAATATTATCATGTATTCATTGTTGAAACTCTAGTTCTTCCTAGATAGGCACACTGGGATGCTTTGTTCATCCCTGAAGAAATTACCAGGATCAACTAAGCTCTTAACATGAACAAGTCTCCCAAAGTTGTTCTTGAAATACTTCAAACCCCAAATGCTTGCTTCTGCATAGCTTGTGTGAACATCCTTGTTCCTCCCCAAGTCAAGATCCTTATAATTCAAATAGGCAGCTCTTGGGAACTTTGAAACATATGGTGCCATGTAGTCATACAGCTTTCTCATCAAGCCAATATATTTCTCAGTTTCCCTGTAATCATCCCAAGTGACCATATACTGGATTTTGAATAGATTTCCACTTCTGTGTGGGAAAGGAATTTCTGAATTGGAAATCTCACTCATTTTTCCACCATAAGGTGTCAATATCAGGTAAGCCCCTGCTTCAATTAGTCTTTGCCATAAACCTTTCAAGCCAGCTTCTGAAATAGGTTGAGTCACATAGTCTGATTTCGCTTTGAAGAAGCTCTTAGATTGTTGAGTCCTATTGAGCAAAGCTTCAGATTTGTTTCTTGGGATGAAATCAAAGTAAAGAACAGACTCAATCCAACTCATTTCAGTGCAATCGCTGCGGTCAACACTTAACTCTGGAAAATTGTCCTGCATCAAAAGGAGAAGTTTCTCAACCGGCCCAAGAAACAATGAACCGAATTCAATTACAATAGTTTTGCCACCATTTGTGCCAGCTTTCTTTCCAACACCTATGACTATATGTAGGAAAAGGTCTTCATGAAGCTTATCCGCAATGTTTTGCCATTTAGAAAGAAGTTTGGTTGCACCTTGTTCTGCGGTCTTTGAAAATCTGAAAACTGTAACAGATGGAGGAACAGGAACCAATCTAAGTTTCCATGCCAGAATGACTCCAAAGCTTGAGCCTCCCCCTCCTCTAATAGCCCAAAAGAGTTCTTCACCCATGGATTTTCTGTCAAGAATTCTGCCATTAACGTCGACAATTTTAGCATCAAGGACATTGTCGGCTGCCAGACCATACTTCCTAAACAAGGTACCGAATCCACCTCCACTAATATGTCCCCCCACACCTATGGTAGGACATGACCCTGCTGGAAATCCATAAGCCTTACTTTTTTCTGCAATTCTGTAATACAACTCTCCAAGAGTAGCACCGGATTCAACCCAAGCACTCTCATTTTCTATGTCAACATTGATAGACCGAAGATTGAAAAGATCAATGATGACAAAAGGAGCTCTGGATACATAAGATTGGCCCTCGTAGTCATGGCCCCCGCTTCGGGTTCTGATTAGTATGCCGTTTTTCTTGGAGCAAATTACAGCTGCTTGAACATGAGAGTCATGAAAGGGAGTAATGATAGCTTCTGGTTTTGATGTTGAACTGGTCAAGAATCTGAGGTTTTGTATGGAAGATTGCACGACTGAGAAATAAGCGGAACTGCGTTTGGTGATAATGATTTTGCTAGAGTTATATTGCTGTATGTGGGAGGTAAAACATTGAAGAAAGCTTTCTGCAGCTGAACTTGAAGTTGTGGACCAAACTGAGTTTGAAAGGATGAAAAGTAGAGGAAGTAGTTTCATGTGTAAGGTCACCATTTTGATTTCCTCTGTACAAATGAAATGCGTAGGCTATTAGCTCTCTAATATATGTACTATGACTTGGAAAATATGAGTTCAAAAAAAGAGACTTGAAAAATTAGTGGAGGTGGATTGTGTTTGTACGTCAATAGAGAAAAACTTAGTTGCAACCAGATATCACTGTTTTGCTATTTCTTGCCAATAATGCTATGTCATACGAAAGTGTTATCACGCATGTTATAATATTGTCCCACATTCCATAAAAGTCTTCCGTCAACAGTGGAGGCATATCTCAAAATTTATGTCAACTTTTTTACTACTAGGGCAATTCCTTGATGGATATGGCATTATGCCAAATTGTCAAGAGTCAACCGTGCTTAAAGTATCTTAGATTATGTCTTGTCAAGTCATACAGCTATAAGGTGGAATTTATATATATTTGCACGACAAAAATAGCTATTTTCTTTGCTCTTAATAATTCCTTTCCTAGCGTGCAATGTTGAAATGGTGAATGGCCCAACATTGACCACCCCAATTCGAATCTCTGCCACATGAATTGGGTTATTTTTGGTCCCACTTTCCCGTCTTCTAACTGGTCAATGGTTTTGTTGTTGTTACATTTATATTCTTTGAATTATGTCCGCTACTGCGGAATATTACTTAGCGGATGGTTATTGGAAGCAAAGTTCCACCAAGGACATGTTGAGGCTGGCAAATTAACTAGTCATTTTGGGGTGAATAATGCATATGGACAATAGCTAGCTGCTAAAATTTCTGTGTCTTGGTCGACTGTTGAGAGCAACCCATTATCAAATTAGTTGCTTTTTTGCTGCCCATGTGCTCATATAATATAACTTTCTTCAAATAATGGGGAAATTACTATGTGGGGCATTTCATCAAACACCTTGTTTGTATATGAATGCACACGCAATTTAAGAAAAGCAAGCGGGGCCAAAACATCATAATTCACTTCATAATTCACATCATATTACAAAGAAAATCTAGAGGGGAAAAAAGGACAAGGGAAACTATGATAGGAACAATATCACAATAACAGACAAATGGGTTTGAAGATAGTTCCAAACAGGCAATTGGGATTGCTAATATTATCATGCATTCATTGTTGAAGCTCTATTTCTTCCTAGATGGATACACAGGGATGCTTTGTGCATCCCTGAAGAAGTTACCAGGATCAACTAAGGTCTTCACTCGAGCAAGTCTCCTGAAGTTATTCTTGAAGTAACTCAAACCCCAAATGCTTGCTTGTGCATAGCTTGTATTAGCATCCTTGTTCCTCCCCAAGTCAAGATCCCTGTAGTTCAAATAGGCAGCTCTTGGGGACTTTGAAACATATGGTGCCATGTAGCCATACAGCTTTCTCATCATGCCAATATTTTTCTCAGTTTCCTTGTCATCATCCCAAGTGACCATATACTGGATTTTGAATAGATTTCCACTTCTGTGTGGGAAAGGAATTTCTGAATTGGAAATCTCACTCATTCTTCCACCATAAGGTGTCAATATCAGGTAAGCCCCTACTTCAATTAGTCTTTGCCATAAACCTTCCAAGCCGGCTTCTGAAATAGGTTGAGTCACATAGTCTGATTTTGCTTTGAAGAAGCTCTTAGATTGTTGAGTCCTATTGAGCAAAGCTTCTGATTCGTTTATTGAGATGCTAGCAAAGTAAAGAACAGACTCAATCCAACTCATTTCAGTGCAATCGCTGCGGTTTACACTTAACTCTGGAAAATTGTCCTGCATTAAAAGGAGAAGTTTCTCCACCGGCCCAAGAAACAATGAACTGAATTCAATAACAATAGTTTTGCCACCATTTGTGCCAGCTTTGTTTCCAACACCTATGACTGTATGTAGGAACAGGTCTTCATGAAACTTGTCTGCAATGTTTTGCCATTTAGAAAGAAGTTTGGTTGCACCTTGTTCTGTGGTCTTTGAAATTGAGAAAACTGTCACAGATGGAGGGACAGGAACCAACCTAAGTTTCCATGCCACAATGACTCCAAAGCTTGAACCTCCCCCTCCTCTAATAGCCCAAAAGAGTTCTTGTCCCATGGATTTTCTGTCAAGAACTCTGCCATTGACGTCGACAATCCTAGCATCGATGACATTGTCAGCTGATAGACCATATTTTCTCAGTATGGTACCAAATCCACCTCCACTAATATGTCCCCCCACACCCACAGTAGGACATGACCCTGCTGGAAATCCATAGGCCTTACTTTTTTCTGCAATTCTGTAATACAACTCTCCAAGAGTAGCACCGGATTCAACCCAAGCACTCTCATTCTCTATGTCAACATCGATAGACCGAAGATTGAAAAGATCAATGATGACAAAAGGAGCTCTGGATACATAAGATTGGCCCTCGTAGTCATGACCCCCGCTTCGGATTCTTATTAGTATGCCGTTTGTCTCGGAGCAAATTACAGCTGCTTGAACATGAGAGTCATGAAAGGGATAAATGATAGCTTCTGGTTTTGATATTGAAGTGTTCAAGAATCTGAGGTTTTGTATGGAAGATTGCACGACTGAGGAATAAGCAGAACTGCTTTTGAGGAGAATGATTTTGCTACTTGAGTTGAAATTCTGTATGTGGGAGGTAAAACATTGAAGAAAGCTTTCTGTAGCTGAATTTGAAGTTGTGGACCGGACAGCGTTGAAAAAGATGAAAAGTAATGGAAGTAGTTTGAATATCTCCATATTCATTTCCCCTGTGCAGTTTGAACTGTGAAATGCATAGAGCTCTAATATATCTACTACGACGTGGAAAAGTGTGTCCAAAAAAAAAACTTGGTAAAGTATTTCAGACATTAGATGTCCATTGAAGACAAAGTCAATGCTCAAACTTTCAACCTTTGCAAATAAAAAAAAGCGTAAGAGAGTACGTCAGAGACTGAAAGCCAACATTTCAAAGTCTTCTCGAAAGCTTATTTTAAAGTTGAAGACGCCAAAGATTTAATTAATCGCAGTTTGAATCATATGATCTATGTCATCGCTGTCTCTCTCAGTTGTAGTTTCTGGTCATTGGTTTCATTAAAGTTAAAGAAATCCTTATTGGTTGGGCGGGCGGGGTTACAACAGTGGTTGCGGCCCTCCTTCTTCAACCCTTCTTGGCACCAGGATCGAAACCCCAAAGTTTCTTTATTCCCAATGTAACACAAAAAAGAAATCTTTATTGAGCACATATAAAATTGTACACGTTTAGTTGCAGTATTATTTGTTTTTGAAAAAAAAAAAAAAAAGTCTCATTATTAGTTGCGGTAGACTTACGTAATTGAAGACTTCTAGAAAGGTCAATAGCTTACAATGAAGAAGTTCCATGGAGGTGGAACAATGTAGGTTAGACGAATATCCACAAACATAATTGAAGATTGTGGAAGATTCCAGAGCAAGTCAACATGTGTGGCTGAGAATATTGAGAGATTGTCTAAGTCGGCAAACCATGTCTAGAAGCAAACAAGCTACCCAAATCTAAGTTAGAAGCTAGCAACTTAATAAGCTAATCAACTAAAGCTGATGGGAGTTAACACAGAGGACTCCCAACTATAACCAACTCCAACCATGTTTAGTCTAAACTCAAATTTTCATCCTTTAAAATACAACTATTCGTGTATTTTTAGGACTCAAATTGTTTTTTTCTCTAACCTTGCAAACTCATAATTTGAGTTTGCAACTTTATTTAAATTGTTTTCAAATGGTTAACCTTTATTTATTTTTTTTTGTTATCGATTTTTCTTGACATTATTTTTATTTCAACATTCGTGATTTAATTTTCTGAACATTTTAATCTAAAAAAATCCAAAATTCAAAACGTAATATTATTTCACTTTCAAGTACAACAAAAGAAAAAAAAAGAGCACATCAACTTATTTTTTTTTTCCCCGCAAAACACAGCAACTTTAATTTGCAAGTTTAATATAAAAAAAAAAATTGAAAGAAACAACAACTACAAATAGTGAGCTGCCACTTGTCATGCAGAGGGAGAGTAGCAACTTTTTGTCACGCGGGGCTTGCTCCATTTTTCCTTTTTCACATGGGCTGTGCAGCATGAGTTGGGGTTCACAAAAAATTTCCAATCCAGGCAAAACCCAAACTGGAATTCCGCCGAGAATTCCACCCATCTCAAATTTCCACCCCTTAAATGCATATGTTGGAGATGAATTTTGGGCTCAAAACTCAAAATTTGAGTTTCCACCCCTTGGGCCAATCTGCCTACGGTTCTATGTACACAAAGCTATGTACTATACTCCTTTAAATTAATAAAATCACTTTCTTTCAACTATTGTCTTCCTAAACCCTTCACCACATAAACCAACTATTGTGCGCGGTGGAAGTGGATTGCATTGGATAGTGGATATGAAACCATTGAAACAACAAGAGCAAAATATGAAATACAGAAATCCAAACGACACCAAGGATTTATACTGGTTCAGCCGTGTGGAGCCTACATCCAGTTTGAAGACAGCAAGAAATTCCACTAGTATCCCAAAAGTGATTACAACCAAAGGAGATTAACCCTCTCACCTATCCTAGGAGTTACAGAGTTTAACTCTCACAGCCCAAATCCCAATTACACCCAAGTCACTCTCAAACTAATCACACACAAGAGCCAAGGAAAGAACACACTAAGAACAATACAAAGAAATAAACATTCCACAAACATAAGGAACAAATGAAGAAGACTCAACCTTTGAAATGGCTTGATCTTACCACACACAAGAGCCAAGGAAAGAACACACTAAGAACAATACAAAGAAATAAACATTACACAAACATGAGGAACAAATGAAGAAGACTCAACCTCTGAAATGGCTTGATCTTCCCTCAACATCTTGCGTAGCCAAAGAGGAGTTTATCTCCACCTTCATGGTGATGCTCTCTAGTATTTCTCTCATTTCTGTTTTAGCCTATATGGCCAATGGTGCTCACGGCACCTCCAAATGGTGAGGCATGCTGCCCCCCCTTTCTATTTGCCAAGACTTCTTTATATTATCAAAGAATTTGGTCCAATAGCTGCTTGCATGAAGAAACCATGCAAGTTGTCCTGAGCACCTTCAAAGTCCTCCACAATACAAGAAATGCACTGAAAGAGCACAACCACCAGCATTAGAAAAGAAACCAGCCGCTCCTCTTTCTCATGTTTTTGGTGCGGCATAGTGCGGCACACCTGCACACACATCTCCTGCTGCCAACGAAGGCCCTCTTTATGCATAGCCCAAGTTGGCTTCTCAAAGAACCCAAGAGTCAAAAGTAGTAGCAATAATACAAAGACTATTCTACCTCTCTCTCTCTTGTTACCCACGGGAACAAACCAACAATGTGGTCAATATAATATTGAAGGCTAATAAACAAAGAAAGAAAGATTTCTTTCTCATAATGGCAGCCACCGACAAAGGAAATGCCCAAAGCTTTGTCACAAAAGTAGCCGCACATGCCCACCAAGTTGGATTCCAATTGCTTTAGGTGTAGATCTCTCAAGTGCCGACGCCCACTCCATCTCTTTGTCTCCAGCCTTTTAACAAAGGGGTGTGCCATCATTTTCCCATTTGAAAAGCCCACGGCATGACAAAGCTAGCAAACAACAATAATAAAGTAGCCCTTACACAACTAATTAAACAATACAATTTGGGCCAATTTTCAACACCAACAACGGTATTCGGAGCATCACACCCACAAAACACATTCATCACTCGCTTCTAAATTGCATCACTAACAAAGTGAACAGAAAGGTGCTTCTGAAATTTGGTTCCATTTTCTATGTTTTCATAATAGTGAAATATCTGGGGAGATTGTACCAAAGCAACCTTAAATACAAAAGAAACTAGTTTAATCAAAGTAGAAATTAAATCTTCAAATTAGATTACTTATTGTTTATTCTGTTACACAAACCAATCTAGTTGTTCTTGACATTCTATTTTTCCCTCCAATGGAAACACAGGGATGCTTTGTTCATCCCTGAAAAAGTTACCAGGATCAACTAAGGTCTTAACATGAACAAGTCTCCTAAAGTTATTCTTGAAATACTTCAAACCCCAAATGCTTGCTTCTGCATAGCTTGTATCAGCATCCTTGTTCCTTCCCAAGTCCAGATCCCTATAGTTCAAATAGGCAGCTCTTGGGGACTTTGAAACATATGGTGCCATGGAGGCATACAGCCTTCTCAACCAACCAATATTCTTTTCAGTTTCCTTGTCATCATTCCAAAAGACCAAATACTGGATTTCAAATAAATTTCCTTTTCTATGTGGGAAAGGAGTTTCTGAAGCAGAAATCTCACTCATTCTTCCACCATAAGGTGTCAGTATCAACTCCGATGCCTCCAGTTGAAGCATTCTTTGCCATAAATCTTCCAAGCCAGCTTCTGAAATTGGTTCTGTCACATAATCTGATTTTGCTTTGAAGAATCTCTTAGAAGGTTCAGTCCGCTGAAGCAAGACGTCTACTTCGTTACTTGGGAGGCCTTCAAAGTATAGAACAGACTCAATCCAACTCATTTCCGTGAATTTGGTCTGGTCTAAACATAAGTCTGGGAAATTGTCTTGCATCCAAGGGAGAAGTTTCTCAAATGTCTCAAGAAACAAGAAATCGAATATAACTGTAATAGTTTTTCCATCATTTTTACCAGCTCCATTTGCAACTTGTACAAGTAAACGCAGGAAGTGCTCTTCAGGAATTCTATCTGCTATAACTTGCCATTTAGAATTTTAGATACAAACTAGCAAAGGTGCCCGCGCGATGCTGCGGGTTATAAAACCATTTGAAATGTGTACAAAATTATGAAAATATGTAGGAAGTTTAAGTTAAAAAATAAAGACTAATAACATGTTTTATATGTTGCTTGTCATCTTAAAATATTGATTATATTTTATTAAACCAAGTAGCAATCAAAATATCAACAATTGAGGTGCTCCTTGTTCAAAAGAGTTTGGACATGTCTTTACATATATGCTATTGGTGGAGGAAGGGGCTTTTTCTGCCTTGATGTCTGATGAAAGGGGATCTATCTAGGGATCTATCTCTTGTTGGCTCTACTGTAGAAGTGGTTTCTATTTTTCCTCGTCTTCTGCAGGGTTTTAACTCTGTTGGTACAAATTCAGAAAATGGTAGGTGTTAATGTAGATAAATGAAAAAATTTGAGTGAAGTAAATAACTATTATCACATAATTAATATCAACAGGACAAACAACAGTTTAGATACATCAAGCATTCTATTAACAGTGAGAAATTATGTTCAAGCAAATACGTAGGTTAAAATCAAGTTTGTAACAAATTATTAAAAATGGTATAATAGCAGTTGGCTATGAACAAATTTAAAAGAAAATTCCAAAAAAAAGGATGAAATACCAAACTTTCATTGAAATCAAGAACACAAATAAAACATTTTGGACAAAAATTTAATTACTTTGAGCATAATATTTAGGGAAAATAAGTGAACAAAAATAGGGAAAAAAAAAAAGATAACCTTTTTCAACCTTGTCTAGCCTGCAAAGAACCTCCTTCTACTCATAGCCTCTTCTTGATTCTCTTGTACACTGTTAACATTTTGCAAAAATTGAAAAGCCATAAAAAGAAAATAAATGAAAATCACCAACCTCAACAAAAAACACCAAATGAACTAATGCTTTCTAATTGAACACATTCTAGTCCATAAAAGCCAAGAAAAATGTCAAATTATGACCAAATAAATCCTGCATATTTTCCTTATGACAGAATATTAGGAAACAAAACAATCGCTTTACCTATGAAGCATTTTGTGGAAGGCATTGAAATGAATGAGATCTAAATCACACAGAGTTCTATCAATATCAAATAGCACTGCTTCAAGTGGAGCGAGTCCAGAAAGTACTTTTGCTGGTTCTAGAGACACATCATAGAAGGAAAAAAAAAAGGCAATGAGGCATTAGTATAACAAAAGAAAGAAACCAAAAAAATACAAATGTAACATTTGCACCACCTGTTTCTCTGTAATTGATCTTTCACCTTTTTATTGCTCAATTCGTACGCAACATGAGATGATACCGAACATATATATACTTTTGAATAATTGCGATAATTTATTTAATTGCTTTGGGCATAATATTCAGGAAGAATAAGTGAACAAAAAGGGTCTAACAAAAGCAGGAAAAATAAAATAAAATAAAAACTATTTTCAACCTTGTCTAGCCTGCAAAGAACTGCCTTCTACTCACAGCCTCCTCTTGACGCTCTCATACACTATTACCATCTTGCAAAAACTGAAACTCCACAAAATGAAAATGATCATAATCTCAGTTAAAAACATCAAATGAACACTTTGTACTCTATTGCTAAACCCAATAAAAAGGCTACACAATGCATAACCGCTATTTCTTAATCTGGGCTCTCCATATACACATAGTTCACAAATTTAAGCAAGAGAAAAGAACTGTAAATCTGTTTGAAACTGAAAAAGAAAAGAAAACAAATAATCCTTGCACATAAGAATAAGAAAAGAAACAGTGCAACAAAAATATGGCAAAATATTTAATCCCTTGAGCAAAAACTCAATTTAGTTTACGAAGATAGACGTCTTCTTGAAGAATAGAACCAAGCACTTGATTCAAAATGAATCGTTTTCCCACTTGTGTACTGGCCATTTTGATCTTTCTCATCTTTCCAATGGCTAATTCAGAATATCAAGACTTGAAGTAACTCAAGCAAGTGCTGGTGCAATTCATGGACAAACTTTCACCAGGAAATTCAGTCAAAGATGTCAAATGTGGTTGGAACATGAGTTCAGACCCTTGCAGAGACCAATGGGAGGGTGTGACATGTGATAAACATAATTATGTGAAGAAAATAGTTCTTGAAATGTCCAATTTAACTGGAGTCATAAAAAGGGAACGCAAAATCATATAATATCAAATTGAAGGAGCTTTAACATCAAATTATATATATATATATATATATATATATTATGACTCATAAAAACACCCACTTTTGTTTGCTTGGGTTAAGTAGTGTATATAATTTTGGTTCATTTCAAAGAAATATTTACCGCAAGGTATTTGAAACAGAGTAAATACAATCCAAAAAGTCAGTTCCCTTGACAATACCTTTACCAGTCAAAATTTCAAAATCTAACAACAATAGAAACCCAATCATAGCTGTCTTCTCATTTATCAAAACAGAACAACACACTCATATATACAAAGGTACAAACTTGGACTGAAATAACACACAAAGATGCATAATTTCACTCACACAACTGAACCCAATTCCCTCCAGTTCCATTTATACCCCTCAAATTCACTAAAAGCAGAAAATTTAACAACTAAAGGAAATGACATGATGGAGAAAAGAGTGATATCGGAGAGGCCAAGCGAGAGTAAAAACATAACATTCAACAAATTAGTGCCACATGTGTTACATCTTTGGCAGTGTTTTGATATGTAGCCAACCTTTTAAAAAAAAAATCTCATCGTCATTGTTAAAAATTGATGATCTTTTCCCACTTTAAAATTATTTCCACTATGAATTGAAAACAAAAAAAAAATTATTAAGGAAAAGTTCTTTCACTAACTGTATTGCAATACATAACACAACAATTTTTTATTTTTTATTTCCATATAATATCCTAATTTCCTTTGTTTCCATGGCAAATTGGCATTCTTCAGATAAGGAAAAGCTAGAGAACAATTTCATTAAGTAGAGTCTCAATTGCATTGCATTGAACACTTGTTTTTTTATTTTATTTTTCTGGTTTAATCCAAAAGAAACAGAAAGGAGGGGAAACATTATGCAGATAAGATTCGAGTCTCTGACTAACATATTAAAAAAAAACACACCAAAAAGCATTATCCTGAACTGAAATCTTTCAATTCCCTTATCTATATCAAATTCCAAAAAGTCCAACTTCTAAAAACAAAATACATAAAAACCAACCCATGAATCAAAACAGCATAGAAAATAGCCCCAAATAAAAAAAACAGAAAATTGCACCAATATCCATGATCTATCCATTTATAGTTACTGTCACTCTATGCATTAGCTTGCTTTCAGAGCCTTCAACTGTCGAATGAACATCAAACCACTAAAAGAAAGAAAGTCTCTTGACAAAAAATCTCCCAGCCAACAGATAAATTCTTCAGATGAATACCAAAATATCTGTTAAAAAGTTTACGGCATGTATATATATACCTGAAGACAAACAATGCAACGGACAACCAAGGGACAAATCTCTAATTCAAAATTTCCAATTATTGAATTGGTGGTGTTTTGCTGTAGAAACGATGAAACGTTTGCAACAGAAGAGTACGAATGGATAGGCAAATAGGGAAGAGAAGAATGATAAACCCAAATAACATGATTATTAACTCATAGACAGAAACCCCAATAATAAAAAAGAAAAAAGACAAAAAAGAAACCCCAATATTAACTCATAGCAGATAAAAAAAAGGATTTTTTTCTTTTTTATAAAGCACGCTTGGTCTTTGCTTTCCAGCGTTTTATCGGCAACCAAACCAGAAATTGGGAATGATTTCCATTTCTAAGATTTCTCCAAGAGAGCAAAGTCATTGAATCGACAGTTGATTAAAAATAATAATAATAAGAACGATGGAAATACCTGAGCTACTCTGTGAGACTCAATCCCCTTCCTGATAGAACCCTAGGGAGTCGGAAAGTGAGCACCTTGGAAGATCAGAGGAAGATCAGAGCAATGAAAAAGAAGAAGGCAAGGAAGTCGGTGAACAACAAAGAAACAACAGTCGAAGCCTACTGATGTAAAGCAGTCGAAGCCTCTAGATGTACAGACATCAAAGAACCAACCCAACCCAGCTCTCCCAACTTTACCCCTGAAACTCTCCAACCAGCCAGTCGAAATCGAACCAGACGCCTCTCAAGAAGAAACAACCCTCTAATTACATCCGAATGATAGAGAGGGCAAAAAGGGGAAAATACAAAACAATCAGTCAAGGGCAAAATCGTAAATTCACTGTGTAAGGGGGAAAAAACAGACTGGTAAACAGTGAAACGGGGGTCTTTTTTGGCAGTTCACTGTTCAAGGAACAGTGCCTTATGAATAGTATCTCGTTGCATTGGGCTTTAGTATATATATAACTAGCAAAGGTGCCCGCGCGATGCTGCGCGTTATAAAACCATTTGAAATGTGTACAAAATTATGAAAATATGTAGGAAGTTTAAGTTAAAAAATAAAGACTAATAACATGTTTTATATGTTGCTTGTCATCTTAAAATATTGATTATATTTTATTAAACCAAGTAGCAATCAAAATATCAACAATTGAGGTGCTCCTTGTTCAAAAGAGTTTGGACATGTCTTTACATATATGCTATTGGTGGAGGAAGGGGCTTTTTCTGCCTTGATGTCTGATGAAAGGGGATCTATCTAGGGATCTATCTCTTGTTGGCTCTACTGTAGAAGTGGTTTCTATTTTTCCTCGTCTTCTGCAGGGTTTTAACTCTGTTGGTACAAATTCAGAAAATGGTAGGTGTTAATGTAGATAAATGAAAAAATTTGAGTGAAGTAAATAACTATTATCACATAATTAATATCAACAGGACAAACAACAGTTTAGATACATCAAGCATTCTATTAACAGTGAGAAATTATGTTCAAGCAAATACGTAGGTTAAAATCAAGTTTGTAACAAATTATTAAAAATGGTATAATAGCAGTTGGCTATGAACAAATTTAAAAGAAAATTCCAAAAAAAAGGATGAAATACCAAACTTTCATTGAAATCAAGAACACAAATAAAACATTTTGGACAAAAATTTAATTACTTTGAGCATAATATTTAGGGAAAATAAGTGAACAAAAATAGGGAAAAAAAAAAGATAACCTTTTTCAACCTTGTCTAGCCTGCAAAGAACCTCCTTCTACTCATAGCCTCTTCTTGATTCTCTTGTACACTGTTAACATTTTGCAAAAATTGAAAAGCCATAAAAAGAAAATAAATGAAAATCACCAACCTCAACAAAAAACACCAAATGAACTAATGCTTTCTAATTGAACACATTCTAGTCCATAAAAGCCAAGAAAAATGTCAAATTATGACCAAATAAATCCTGCATATTTTCCTTATGACAGAATATTAGGAAACAAAACAATCGCTTTACCTATGAAGCATTTTGTGGAAGGCATTGAAATGAATGAGATCTAAATCACACAGAGTTCTATCAATATCAAATAGCACTGCTTCAAGTGGAGCGAGTCCAGAAAGTACTTTTGCTGGTTCTAGAGACACATCATAGAAGGAAAAAAAAAAGGCAATGAGGCATTAGTATAACAAAAGAAAGAAACCAAAAAAATACAAATGTAACATTTGCACCACCTGTTTCTCTGTAATTGATCTTTCACCTTTTTATTGCTCAATTCGTACGCAACATGAGATGATACCGAACATATATATACTTTTGAATAATTGCGATAATTTATTTAATTGCTTTGGGCATAATATTCAGGAAGAATAAGTGAACAAAAAGGGTCTAACAAAAGCAGGAAAAATAAAATAAAATAAAAACTATTTTCAACCTTGTCTAGCCTGCAAAGAACTGCCTTCTACTCACAGCCTCCTCTTGACGCTCTCATACACTATTACCATCTTGCAAAAACTGAAACTCCACAAAATGAAAATGATCATAATCTCAGTTAAAAACATCAAATGAACACTTTGTACTCTATTGCTAAACCCAATAAAAAGGCTACACAATGCATAACCGCTATTTCTTAATCTGGGCTCTCCATATACACATAGTTCACAAATTTAAGCAAGAGAAAAGAACTGTAAATCTGTTTGAAACTGAAAAAGAAAAGAAAACAAATAATCCTTGCACATAAGAATAAGAAAAGAAACAGTGCAACAAAAATATGGCAAAATATTTAATCCCTTGAGCAAAAACTCAATTTAGTTTACGAAGATAGACGTCTTCTTGAAGAATAGAACCAAGCACTTGATTCAAAATGAATCGTTTTCCCACTTGTGTACTGGCCATTTTGATCTTTCTCATCTTTCCAATGGCTAATTCAGAATATCAAGACTTGAAGTAACTCAAGCAAGTGCTGGTGCAATTCATGGACAAACTTTCACCAGGAAATTCAGTCAAAGATGTCAAATGTGGTTGGAACATGAGTTCAGACCCTTGCAGAGACCAATGGGAGGGTGTGACATGTGATAAACATAATTATGTGAAGAAAATAGTTCTTGAAATGTCCAATTTAACTGGAGTCATAAAAAGGGAACGCAAAATCATATAATATCAAATTGAAGGAGCTTTAACATCAAATTATATATATATATATATATATATATATATTATGACTCATAAAAACACCCACTTTTGTTTGCTTGGGTTAAGTAGTGTATATAATTTTGGTTCATTTCAAAGAAATATTTACCGCAAGGTATTTGAAACAGAGTAAATACAATCCAAAAAGTCAGTTCCCTTGACAATACCTTTACCAGTCAAAATTTCAAAATCTAACAACAATAGAAACCCAATCATAGCTGTCTTCTCATTTATCAAAACAGAACAACACACTCATATATACAAAGGTACAAACTTGGACTGAAATAACACACAAAGATGCATAATTTCACTCACACAACTGAACCCAATTCCCTCCAGTTCCATTTATACCCCTCAAATTCACTAAAAGCAGAAAATTTAACAACTAAAGGAAATGACATGATGGAGAAAAGAGTGATATCGGAGAGGCCAAGCGAGAGTAAAAACATAACATTCAACAAATTAGTGCCACATGTGTTACATCTTTGGCAGTGTTTTGATATGTAGCCAACCTTTTAAAAAAAAAATCTCATCGTCATTGTTAAAAATTGATGATCTTTTCCCACTTTAAAATTATTTCCACTATGAATTGAAAACAAAAAAAAAAATTATTAAGGAAAAGTTCTTTCACTAACTGTATTGCAATACATAACACAACAATTTTTTATTTTTTATTTCCATATAATATCCTAATTTCCTTTGTTTCCATGGCAAATTGGCATTCTTCAGATAAGGAAAAGCTAGAGAACAATTTCATTAAGTAGAGTCTCAATTGCATTGCATTGAACACTTGTTTTTTTATTTTATTTTTCTGGTTTAATCCAAAAGAAACAGAAAGGAGGGGAAACATTATGCAGATAAGATTCGAGTCTCTGACTAACATATTAAAAAAAACACACCAAAAAGCATTATCCTGAACTGAAATCTTTCAATTCCCTTATCTATATCAAATTCCAAAAAGTCCAACTTCTAAAAACAAAATACATAAAAACCAACCCATGAATCAAAACAGCATAGAAAATAGCCCCAAATAAAAAAAACAGAAAATTGCACCAATATCCATGATCTATCCATTTATAGTTACTGTCACTCTATGCATTAGCTTGCTTTCAGAGCCTTCAACTGTCGAATGAACATCAAACCACTAAAAGAAAGAAAGTCTCTTGACAAAAAATCTCCCAGCCAACAGATAAATTCTTCAGATGAATACCAAAATATCTGTTAAAAAGTTTACGGCATGTATATATATACCTGAAGACAAACAATGCAACGGACAACCAAGGGACAAATCTCTAATTCAAAATTTCCAATTATTGAATTGGTGGTGTTTTGCTGTAGAAACGATGAAACGTTTGCAACAGAAGAGTACGAATGGATAGGCAAATAGGGAAGAGAAGAATGATAAACCCAAATAACATGATTATTAACTCATAGACAGAAACCCCAATAATAAAAAAGAAAAAAGACAAAAAAGAAACCCCAATATTAACTCATAGCAGATAAAAAAAAGGATTTTTTTCTTTTTTATAAAGCACGCTTGGTCTTTGCTTTCCAGCGTTTTATCGGCAACCAAACCAGAAATTGGGAATGATTTCCATTTCTAAGATTTCTCCAAGAGAGCAAAGTCATTGAATCGACAGTTGATTAAAAATAATAATAATAAGAACGATGGAAATACCTGAGCTACTCTGTGAGACTCAATCCCCTTCCTGATAGAACCCTAGGGAGTCGGAAAGTGAGCACCTTGGAAGATCAGAGGAAGATCAGAGCAATGAAAAAGAAGAAGGCAAGGAAGTCGGTGAACAACAAAGAAACAACAGTCGAAGCCTACTGATGTAAAGCAGTCGAAGCCTCTAGATGTACAGACATCAAAGAACCAACCCAACCCAGCTCTCCCAACTTTACCCCTGAAACTCTCCAACCAGCCAGTCGAAATCGAACCAGACGCCTCTCAAGAAGAAACAACCCTCTAATTACATCCGAATGATAGAGAGGGCAAAAAGGGGAAAATACAAAACAATCAGTCAAGGGCAAAATCGTAAATTCACTGTGTAAGGGGGAAAAAACAGACTGGTAAACAGTGAAACGGGGGTCTTTTTTGGCAGTTCACTGTTCAAGGAACAGTGCCTTATGAATAGTATCTCGTTGCATTGGGCTTTAGTATATATATAATATAATTTGGTTGCACCTTGTTCTATGGTCTTTGATTCCCTGTAAACTGTTACAGATGGAGGAACAGGAACCAACCTAAGTTTCCATGTCAGAATGACTCCAAAGCTTGAGCCTCCCCCTCCTCTAATAGCCCAAAAGAGGTCTTCTCCCATTGATTTTCTGTCAAGAACTCTCCCATTAACGTTGACAATCTTAACATCAAGGACATTGTCAGCTGCCAGACCATACTTCCTGAACAACGTACCAAATCCACCTCCGCTAATATGTCCCCCAACACCAACTGTGTGACAAATTCCTCCTGGAAATCCATAGACTTTACTCTTTTTTGCAATTGCGTAATAAAACTCTCCGATAGTAGCACCTGACTCGACCCAGGCATTCTCATTCTCAATGTCAATATCGATGGATCGAAGATTGAAAAGATCAATGATGATGAAGGGAGTTTCGGATACATAAGATAGGCCCTCATAGTCATGTCCCCCGCTTCGGATTCTTATAAGTATGCCCTCTTTCTTCGAGCAGATTATAGCTGCTTGAACATGAGAGCCATGAAGAGGAGTAATGATAGCTTCTGGTTTTGGTGTTGAAGGGTTTAAGAATCTGAGATTCCGTATGGAAGATTCCAAGACTGAGGAATAAGCAGAACTGTTTTTGGTAATGATGATTTTGCTACTTGAGTTGAAATTCTGTATGTGGGAGTGGGAGGTAAAACAGTGAAGAAAGCTTTGTGTAGCTGAATTTTAAGTTGTAGACCAAACTGAGTTGAAAAGGATGAAAAGTAGAGGAAGTAGTTTCATGTGTAAGGTCACCATTTTCATTTCCTCTGTATGAAATGCATGAGCTCTTAGCTCACTTGAAACATTATTGCAGGCATTAGGTGTGCATATTGAAGACAAAGCAAAGGTTCAGTATGTGTCTCCTACTTTTGTCAGTTATTATAGAACAAGAAACAAGTGGCCTTTTAAATATTGAAACATACGTAAGAGCATGAAAACAAAACTCTACCGATTTAGAGTCTTCTCAAAAACTTATTTTATAATTTGAGATACAAATGGTTTAATAATCGCAATGTGGAGCATAAAATAAACCCTCTTAATTGTCGTTTTTTGTCATTCATTTCAATTCATATTAAAGAAGTCATCGTAAAAATAAATATATAAAATGTTGCATTATTATTTGTCTGTGAAAACAATGAAGTTGCATTTTTGTTTGGACACCTAGTAAGCAGCAAATGAATGCTGATTTTTAAACCTTCTTGCGTAGTAATTAAAAGAAAGATATCAGAAGCAAATGACCCACTAATGTTGTGGTTTGGAGCAATTGTTCCCCTAGGCAAGGTCCTGGGTTCGAGTCCTACTATCCGTGTAGTGTGTGTGAGTTTAGTATATTATCTCCTCTCTCAAAAAAAAAAAAAAAAATCAGAAATTGAGTTTGAAGTTGTGGGAGGAAAAACCTTGAAGAAAGCTTTCAGAAATTGAGTTCGAAGTTGTGCACCAAACTGAGTTGAGAAGGATGAAAAGTAGAAGTGGAACTAGTTTTACGTGTGAGATCTCCATTTCTCTGTGCATGTGGTGTGGAATCGTATGAGCTTTGAGCTCACTTATATAGGTAGTTTGAGTTGAAAGAACAATGCAACCATTGGATAACCATCGATGATTTTTCAATAATTGAAAAGATTGGAGCAAGGTCTAAAATATCGAGAGTTTCAGAAATATCGGTGGTCCAAAAATACGGATATATCGATGGAAATATCGAGTAAATATCGATATCGATAAAAATTGAATAAAAATCACGGAAACTGTGAGAAAAACTTGGAAATTTTTATTGAAACTTTAGAGGATGTTTAATTAGTCAATTGTCTATTATTTTATCACAAAAAATTGGAAGGAAATGCATGGCATGGTGGGTTTGAGTGATTTAAGTTGATTATGTAGCAACTTGACAAACACGGTGACTTTAGAAAATATGTAGTAATTAGTAAAGAAAATTAAACACACCATAATTTTTTAGTTCTAATAATTTACTACAATATATTACACTTGATACATATGATAAGATATATGAGCTTGACCAAAAAAACAAAGATAAAATGTTTGAATAACTTAGTACCAAATAGAAAGAATTCCTATTAAAGTTCAAACTTAGTATCACATATAATGAACAATATTAAAACTCAATAGTGAATAATAATACGACTCTATAATATATAACAAAAAAAATACAGCTCCATAATAAAATAATAAATAACATTAAACATATGAGGAATTTTTATTATGTGGAAATTTATCCTAGATAATATTAGTTTGTAGACATTTTAAAGACCTTTTAAAATATTATACGCTGTAGATATATTCACAAACTCATCCGCAGCGGGTTGGATAAGGCTCAGTAGGTGATTGGGAAGGGGAGGACTTCGAATCCTTCTGTGCATAAAGTAATTCTTCATAAACAATTATCTAAATGTTGAAGATACTGTGACCATATACTGGTTTTGAATAGATTTTGTCGGCTACACTAAGAACTTGTCACCACTGTGCTCCGAGGTTTAGGACTCGATTACAAAATGCCTGGCGCTACTTCTCACCTTCCTGGAGCAACCCTTGGAATGGCTCCCAGCAGCCTCAATGGCCTAATCAACCATGGCCTTTTTTTGCTCCAAGTTCTGGACCTCAAAGCAACTAACCTTCCTTTCAGCCCCCTTGGGCCCAATCTGCAGCTTCTAGCAAACATTATGTCAGGCCCAGCTTAGCTCCTAGTGTCTTGGGACCCGCTTGGTGCACCACTTGCAATACAAATCAACATACTACTGTAACATGTCCCCATCACTATAATGGCCCAGAATCCTTTCCTTTCTTTGCTCAATTCATGCAGCCACCGGACTCCACTTGGTACCCTGACATAAGTGCCACTCATCACATGACTGGTAATCCTTCTAATCTCCAAAATCAATAGCCATATCAGGGTTATAATTCTGTATTACTTGGTAATGGAGATTCTCTCTCTATCTCTCATACTGGCTCTCTTCCTCTTCCTTTAGGTTCTCACAATTTTTCTTTTCAAAATGTCTTTTGTCTTCCCTCTTTTCGTACTAATCTTCTCTCTATTGCCCGTTTTACTAGTGATAATTTAGTTTTCTCTGTCTTTACTCCTCACTTTTATCAAATCTCTGACTTACGTGCTGGTTCGTTACTCTTTCAAGGCCCTTCCAAAGATGGTCTTTACCCACTTTCCCTCTCCTCTCACTCATCCACGGTCCCCCCTGCCCTTACAATCGTGCACTCTCCTGCTTGGCATCGTCGCCTTGGCCATCCATCCCATCTTGTGCTCTCTCACTTAGCGTCATCTCTAGGCTTTAAAATTTCTCATGCTTTCTGTAAGGAATATTGTGCACTTAGCAAATCCACCAAACTATCCTTTATTAGTAATAAAACTTTTGCCCCTTCTCCCTTTTATTTAATTCACTTTGATGTATGGATGTCCTCGGTCATTTTTGTCACTAGTTATTGCCATTATGTCTTGTTTACAGATGACTTTTCCTGTTACTCCTGGATCTATCATATGCACTATAAAAATGAGGTCTTTATCACTTTCAAACTTTTCTTGCCATGGTTAAAAATCAATTTCACACAACTGTGCAAATCCTTCAAAGTGACACTGGCACTGAATATGTTAATAATGGTTTCTCTAATCTTTGCAGTCAACTAGGCATCCACCAACGTTTCTCATGTCCCCACACTCCCTAACAAAATGACCTAGCTGAACGTAAACACCGACACATTGCCACCATGATTTGTACCCTTCTTACCACTTCTCACACTCCTCATAATCTGGGTCGAAGCTGCCCTTAATGTTGTCCATTTCATCAACCTCCTACCTACTCCTAATCTTCAATGGGACATCCTACACGGTCGTATCTTCCAACATCCTCCCTCCTACTCTCATCTCCGAGTGTTTGGGTGTTCTTGTTTCCCTTAACTTGGCCCATATACTGAAAATAAACTCACCAACTGCACCCTTGAATGTGTTTTCCTTGATACAGTTCTCACCACAAAGGTTACCGTTGTTTACATCCCTTAATGGGTCGTGTTTACATGTCTGCCATGTTTTCTTTAACGAAACGCATTTTCCATTTGAGCATTTACAGGTATTATCTTCTTCAGAGTATGTGGATATTGAATTTTACCAAATTCTGCCCTCCGCCGTACCTGGGCTTGAATCGATCACTCCTGTCCCACACCCCTAACTCACAAACTCACGGCAACTCCCTGGTGCGCACCTTTCCAGCTGTTGTAGTCACAAGCCATGACCCCGGCCCCGCTGCACCCCCCATTTCACTTCGCGACACTTCTTTTGCATCAGCCCAGCCAATGCTCCAAACTTATTCCTGATTCCCTCGCATACACCTCTCTCCACTTGCTCCATTGTTCTTTCCCAAGTCCAGATCCTTATAGTTCAAATAGGCAGCTCTTGGGGACTGGGAAACATATGGTGCCATTGAGGCATATAGCCTTCTCAACCAACCAATATTATTTTCAGTTTCCTTGTCATCATTCCAAAAGACTAAATACTGGATTTCAAATAAATTTTCTTTTCTATGTGGGAAAGGAGTTTCTGAAGCAAAAATCTCACTCATTCTTCCACCATATGGTGTCAATACCAACTACGATGCCTCCAGCTTCTGAAATTGGTTCTGTCACATAGTCTGATTTTGCTTTGAAGAATCTCTTAGATGGTTCAGTCCGCTGAAGTGAGACTTCTACTTTGTTACTTGGGAGGCCTTCACAGTATAGAACATACTCAATCCAACTCATTTCAGTTAATTTGGTCTGGTCTAAACATAAGTCTGGGAAATTGTCTTGCATCCAAGGGAGAAGTTTCTCAAATGTCTCAAGAAACAAGAAATCGAATAGAACGATAATAGTTTTTCCATCATTTATAGCTGCTTGAACATGAGAGCCGTGAAAAGTGGGAGATTCATTATTATACCCAATATAGGGGTCCAAATTATAAATAAAAAAAACCCTATATGAAATGGATTTTAGAAACAGACTCAAAACCCATTTACAACATAGCAAAGATGCTTTTAACTTCTTATAAATTACAAAACTGCCATCAATTTCTTAAAACAAGCCCAACCCCAAAACCTCATTGAGAAAACTCAAAACACTCAATAGAGTATCAAAGTAATTTAATAATCAAAATTAAATTCAATAGGGGCAGCTGTTATTTTTTGGGTTTGTTTATAGAAATTAAATAGTGCAGTGTTTATCTATATCATTAGTGCTAAGAATGGATACTAAATATCTCATTGCGGGCATTAGGTGTCTGTTGCATTCCTAAAAGGACACAAATTAATGTGCAAACAACCAATTAAAAATACCCGCAAGTGCACGAATCTAAAGAAGTATAGATTATGTAAGTACGGGGTCGATCCCACGAAGAACTTGTCGGCTTCCTATAAGTTCTAACTTGAGTACGTAAAGAACACTTAACTGACACACCACAAATGCACAAATGCAAAATGGAAACTAAAAATAAGTAAAGAAGTGTAAAAGAAATGAAACAACACAAGAAAACTAAAGAAAAACACAAACAGCATTTTCTATCACCATTCTATCACCTGTTTATCACACGCAAACAGTGCCGTGAACAGTGAACATTGACGTGAATAGTGAACAGTGGCGACCGGTCGTGAACAGTGACGACCGGTCGTTTTGGGCAGAGTCGAAACTCAAATTTTGACGTGATGAGCGACCGGTCGTCAGGTAAAACCGACCGGTCGTTTTTCACAGAGTCGTTTTCTCTGTTTTTCAGTTTCGACCTCTGTCCAGTTTTTGACCTATAACTTTCCAACCGTTTGTCCAAAATTCACGTTCTTTATACGGTTGGATTCAGCACAGAAAATGAAAGAACACAGCGCGGACCAAAAGTCCAAAACAATTACGGAAACAAACAAAATTCAGTAAATACGACATGAAACGTGTCAAACACGCAATTCACACACACATTGGGGGGGGGGGGGGGGTTTGATTTGGTTCAAGTGACCTATTTCTATTGCATGAATGTAAATGGACTTTGAATTTAAATGAGAATGGAAGAGATGAGTTATCAAAATGTGAAAGTATCAAGTAACAAACACTAGGGTTTCGGAATCCATCCTAAACAATTCTACCCAAGTTAATGAATACTCAAGTGATGAACTCTAAACGTGTTGATGAAGATGTTCGCAATCAAAACCAGTACGAGTGGCTCAAGACGCATTGATTCTCTCTAATATACGTAAAGTGCAGTACTAGTGCTACAATACTTGTGCCTTCCCTATAACCGAATCTAGGTGTGCTTAGTACTTTGATTCAATTACAAGAAAAACCCATTAAGTTCAAAGAGAATATGAACATCACAAGAATCCTAATAGCATGGTGTTTACATTAGGTATTCAAGAAACCAATTCACATGGATGATTCTTACTTCATCCATTTATTGCTTAGGATAACATGAAGATACACATAATCCCAACAATCTCAAGAGGCATGCTTTCAAAGATGGCCAACCAAGGAAAAACACACATCAAGGATAGATTAATTTGGTGAATTGAAATTCATCAACAATATCCAGAAATTCATACACTCAAGCATCAAAACAATAAGGTAATCATGTTTAGGGCTTCAACCTAAGCCCTAGCTATGGAGTTTAGTTGCTCATACTTATTCCAAATACATACTCAAAACAAAATTAGAAAGAAGTTACAGATTTTGTGAACATGGGAGCTCAAGGTCTTCAATGGTGGAAATCTCTTCCACTCTTTGCTTTGTTGCCCTTGTCTTCCTCCTTGAGCTCCCTAGCTCCAAGCTTCATCTCCAGCTCCAAAATCTGCTCCAATGTGTAGAATAATAGAATGGAATCAATTACCCACGTTCAAAAGCTCTCCAACTTCAGATTGCCTCCCAAGTGCCTTTTGCCCATCAATTTCCAGCTCACACTTTGAATATAAAAGTCATTCTTTCCTCCAAAGCCTTCACCCCTTGTCCCCTTGCCATGATGAAGCTTTGTCCTTGAAAATATGCTCTTTGCCTCAGAAAATATCTCTTTTACTAAGGTAAATTCTTGTTACCAAGTGTTATGGTAACAAGAAGAATCAAGTGACACATTGGAGGTAAAAGCTGGACTACTTCGGATTTCCAGAGCTGTGGTAACATGCTGGATTGGTTGGATAGGCAATACTTGTCCAATGGAGCTCAAATTTGGATATGTTGTAGTCAACATCCATTGGAACAAGTTTCATGAAGATCTTCACCTCATCCGAGCACCAGAGCATGTTGATCCCAGGCCAAGAAGTTGACCTACGAAAATGAACCAAAACAGAATTTATAACAAATAATGCACTTTTAGCTCATTTTCATTCCAACCAAGGTAAAATCTAAGAAAACACAAAAAGGAAGTAAAAAGCTATAAAATGTCAAGAACTAACTCAAAAAAGTGGGTGAATAACATGAAAAATCATGTGTAAAAATGAACCGAACAGTGTCCATTGAAGACAAAGCAAAGGTTCAGTATGTTTCTCTTATTTTTGTCAGTTAGAATAAAACAAGAAACAAGTGTCCTTTAAAATATTGAAGCATATCATAAAAAAAAATATATATATATATTGAAGCATACGTAAGAGAACACCTAACCTAAGAGCATGAAAAAAAAAACTCGACCGATTTAGAGTCTTCTCAACAACTTATTTTATAATTGGAGATACAAATGATTTGACTGGCAAATGTCGGTTTTTGTCATTCATTTCAATTCATATTAATGAAGTTAATAAAATATTTAAATCATTTGAAATAAAATTAAAATTCTGTTTTGCAAATGGATTTCAATCTTCACAGCAAGAGAAAGGCAACAAACGAGGTTCTATTATTCGTCGGTAGGTACAATGGAATGAGCTACTGAAGCCGAACCCATCTATTTGTTGTTTATTCTATTACACAAACACATCTAGTTGTTGTTGGCATTCTATTTTTCCCCAGATCGTAACACAGGGATGCTTTGTTCATTTCTAAAGAAGTTACCAGGATCAACTAAGGTCTTCACTTGAGCAAGTCTCCTGAAGTTATTCTTGAAGTAGCTCAAACCCCAAATGCTTGCTTGTGCATAGCTTGTGTTAGCACCCCTGTCCGTCCCCAAGTCAAGATCCCTGTAGTTCAGATAGGCAGCTCTTGGGGACGTGGAAACATATGCTGCCATGTAGCCATACACCATTCTTGTCCAGCTAATATGTTTCTCAGTTTCTTTGTCATCATCCCAAGTGACATAATACTGGATTTCATATAAGTTTCCTTTTCTATGTGGGAAAGGAATTTCTGATTCGGAAATCTCACTCATTCTTCCACCATAAGGTGTCAGTATCAACTCCGATGCCTCCAGTTGAAGCATTCTCTGATATAAACCTTCCAAGCCAGCTTCTGAAATTGGTTCTGTCACATAGTCTGATTTTGCTTTGAAGAAGGTCCTAGATTGTTGAGTCCGCCGAAGCAGAACTTCTGTTTCGTTTATTGGGTAGTTGGCCAAAAATAGAACAGACTCAATCCAACTCATTTCAGTGAATACGGTCTGGTCTAAATTTAACTCTGGGAAGTTTTCTTTCATCCAAGGAAGAAGTTCCTCGTAAGTCTCAAGAAACAAGAAATTGAATACAACTTCAATAGTTTTTCCACCGTTTGTACCATTTGCAACTTGTAAAACCAAACGCAGGAAATTCCCTTCAGGAATCCTATCTGCTATTGTTTGCCATTTAGAAACAAGTTTGGTTGCACCTTGTTCTATGGTCTTTGATTCCATGTAACCTGTTACAGTTGGAGGGACCGGAACCAACCTAAGTTTCCATGATAGAATGACTCCAAAGCTTGAGCCACCCCCTCCTCTAATAGCCCAAAAGAGTTCTTCTCCCATGGATTTTCTGTCAAGAACTCTGCCATTAACGTCGACAATCTTAGCATCAAGGACGTTGTCAGCTGCCAGACCATACTTCCTGAACAAGGAACCAAATCCACCTCCACTAATTTGGCCCCCCACACCAACAGTTGGACAAGTCCCTGCTGGAAAGCCATAGACTTTACTCTTTTGTGCAATTGCGTAATACAACTCCCCGAGAGTAGCACCAGACTCGACCCAAGCGATCTCATTCTCTATGTCAATATCAATGGACCGAAGTTCGAAAAGATCAATCATGATGAAAGGAGTTGTCGATACATAAGATAGGCCCTCGTAGTCATGCCCCCCGCTTCGGGTTCTTATTTGTATGCCCTCTTTCTTGGAACAAATTACAGCTGCTTGAACATGAGAGTGTTTAAAAGGAGTAATGATAGCTTCTGGTTTTGGTGTTGAAGTGTTCAAGAATCTGAGATTCTGTATGGAAGATTGCAAGACTGAGAAATAAGCAGAACTGTGTTTGGTGAGAATAATTTTGCTGCTTGAGTTAGAATGTATGTGGGAGGAAAAACATTGAAGAAAGCTTTCAGCAATTGAGTTTGAAGTTGTGCACCAAACTGAATTGAGAAGGATGAAAAGTAGGACTGGAACTAGTTTTACGTGAGAGATCTCCATTTCTCTGTGCATGTGGTGTGGAATGGTATGAGCTCTGAGCTCACTTATATAGGGAGTTTGAGTTGAAAGAAAAATGCAGCCATTGGATAGCCATGAATGATTTTTCAATAATTGAAAAGATAGGAGCATACGCTAACTGAATTGAGAAGAATGAAAAGTAGGACTGGAACTAGTGTTAAGTGAGAGATCTCCATTTCTCTGTGCATGTGGTGTGGAATGGTATGAGCTCTGAGCTCACTTATAGGTAGCTTGAGTTGAAAGAAAAATGCAGCCATTGGATAGCCATGGATGATTTTTCAATAATTGAAAAGACAGGAGCATACGCAAGAGACTGATGAGAAATATATATTATACAGTATTTTTAGACTTTTCAAAAACGTTTACAAGAAACAAGTTTCTTCATAAACAATTGTCTAAATGTTGAAGACACAAACAATTAAATAATGTTTCCAATGTGAATCATATCATCTCTGAAGTTGTCACCCATTTGTTTTCTGTGTTGAAATGAGAAATACAACTAATATTTCTCTATTTTCTGCATCTGGACATAGAAAATTGCACTAATATATATTCTTTGATGCTCCTACAGTGATGGAATATGGTCTAAGCTTCTGGAGAAGTGTTGAATACATTGGTTGAGAGGCTGCAGACTTATTTAATATTATTTTCTACATTGTGCCAAACCCAACTAATAACATGTTTTATATGTAGAAGGATTTTGACTTTGAGGACCATTTCTGAATCCTAAACCCTTGGTTTTTTTCATTTTTAAGTTTTATGATTTTTTAATGATTTTTTAAAAACTCCATTAGTTGGTTGATGTTGCATATATGTGGAGCCCACATCTCAAATAATATAGTGTCACGTCTATTTAAAATACAATATATTTTTTAAATAATTTTAAAAAGAAAACAAGAATTTTATGAATTTTAAATTAAAAAATTTCGCAGGGACCATTTGTGATAGGTGCGTGAACCTCAAGGATGTTTTGTGATGTATATATATATGCCACGTCAGCAAACTAACGGAGTTTTTGACCGAACCTAACGGCAGAAACTATTTGTGATCACACATACTAATCTTGAGGACCACGAATAACACAATAAAAATGGTATGTGCTATTAGAAACTCTGTTAAATTGCAGACGTGGAAGGTAAGTGGGCTCCACATCTCCAATAATGTCGTGACATGTGGATAAGATAAAATATATATATTTTTAAAACATTTTAAAATAAAAAAAAAATCATTAAAATTTTTTTATAAAAAATTTAAGAAAAAAGTTGAAAATTCTTTTCGATCTTTCCCATCCCTCATCTGCCCTCTCTCTCTACTCTCCCCCTGCTATTTTTCTCGCCCACCACCCCCATCCCCACCCGTAACCAGTGACGGACCCAGACTTTCGTTCATCTGGGGGCTTAAAAAAAAATCAACCAATATATAATCAAACAAAAAATATTTCAAACTTTGAATATTAATAGCATTGTCTAATAAGTAAATTTACAATTGTCTAATAAGTAAACTTTGAAGTAGCGAGTTTGATTTGTTGGGCTGCAGACTTTTGTCAAATAACGAGTTTGACGGCTCAGTTCTCCACAAAATTACAAAATGAGTGAACTTAGTGAGATCTCTATTCTTCTTTTTTAACATAAGGTTTAGAGTTTTTCTTTTTTAATATAAACTTTGGGCTTAAAGTATATGTATTGAATGGGCTATGTGGGGGCTTTACTTGAGAATGACCTAAAAATAATTAAAAATAATGAATTTAAATGGGATTATACAACTGAAGCTTTTTTGGTAAGTGTGGGCAATTGCCCACAGTTGGCTTTGACTAGGTCCGCCAGTGCCCGTAACCCACGCCACAGCTGCATCCCGAACCACCACCTGCAACCCCCCCCTCCCACTATTTTTTCTCTCCCCCTATATTCTCCCTCTCTCCATATGACTTCCAAAATTTTATTGAAACCCATGATTTTCTTTGAGGAAGTGAAATAAATCCAAGTCAAATGATAAGATCTGTCAATGAAATTTGGATGGGCCAAATCGTACGTGTGAATTCATGAAGTAAAGAATGATTGAGACATGAGAGAGCTCCAATGAAGATCCAATCGGGGAGGTAGCACATACAAACCACCTTCTGGTTTTCAAGTTTGCTTTTTAAGAAATCCAATCATGGAGAGAGAGGAGAGTTTGTAGGAGAAAAAAATGGTGAGAGGGAAGAGTTTTCCTTTTGTGTAAGAACTGATAAGATTTTTTTTGGGAAATTCACTATTATACCCAATATAGGAGCCCAAATTATATTAAAAAAACCCCATATGAAATGGACTTTAGAAACACATTCAAATCCCATTTATAACATAACAAAAAGGCTTTTAACTTTTTTTAAATTACAAAACTGTTATTGATTTCTTAAAACAAACCCAACCCAAAAACCTCATAAAAAAGCCCAAAACACTAAATAGGGCATCAAAGTAATTTAATAATAAAAATTAAATTCAATAGGGCCAACTATCATTTTTTTGATTTTTTTTTAGTTTCTTTATAGAAATTAAATGGTGTAGGGTTTATTTATGGTTTTAGTGCTAAGAATGGGTATATGACTAAATATCTTTTTTTTTTCTTTTTTACTGTGAATCAGAAAAGGAGAAGGGGCAAAAAGGGAAGAGCATAAAAGGTTTAGTGGAGGGCATTTTCGGCATTTCACTGTGCTGAAGAGAAAACAAAACTTAAAAAGAGGGGCATTTCCGTCATTACACTGTACTTAAGAATAGTGTAGGGTTGGATTGAGCTTTAGTATATATATAATTTACAGTGAGAAACATATTGCTTTGAAGAAGCTCCTAGATGGCTGAGTCCTCTTCAGCAAAACTTCCAGGGATTCGCTTATTGGGAAGCCAGCAAAGTGCATCACAGACTGGATCCAACTCATTTCAGTGCAATTGCTGCGGTCTAAACTTAATTCCGGGAGCTTGTCTTGCATCAAAAGGAGAAGCTTCTCAACCAGTCCTAGAAACAATGAATCGAATGACACTTTAACAATTTGTACAACTATTAAAGCCCTGCACATTCATGTCTCGTTTCTAGCCAATATACATACACACCTAGAACAAATACTAAAGTTTACACCTAGAACAAATACTATCTTAGCATCAAGGACATTGTCAGTTGCGAGACCATACTTCCTGAACAAGGTACCAAATCCACCTCCTCTAATATGTCCCCCCACACCAACTGTGCGACAAATCCCTACCGATTTAGAGTCTTGTCAAAAACTTATTTTAAAATTGGCGATACAAATGATTTAATAATCACAATGGATCATATCATCATAAAATAAACTCTCTTAATTGTAGTTTTTGGTCATTCATTTCAATTTATGTAAAAGAAGTCCCCATACAATTATACTTTTAGTTGCATTATTATTTGTTTGTTGAAAAAATGAAGTTGCATTATTGTTTGGATAGCTAGTAAGCACCAATTTAGTGCTTAATTATGATGCATATAGTCATCTCAATCCTTAAACTCAGAGTCAAAGGCTGATGCATAAAGAAAGATATCCTGTTCTGTTCTGATAACATCGAAATATCTTGGGACATTGTACCAAAGAAGACTTCATTACTAATAGATGAATAAATAGTTTGACAATCAAAGCAGAAATTAAAATCTTTAAATTATTTCAAGTAAAATCATACTATAGATTTGCAAATGGATTTCAGTCTTCACAGCAAGAGAAAGGCAACAAACGATTCTATTATTGATTGTTACAATGGAATGAGCAACCGAAGCCGAACCTATCTATTTGTTGTTTATTCTATTATACAAACCCATCTACTTGTTGTTGACATTCTATTTTTCCCCAGATGGTAACACAGGGATGCTTTGTTCATTCCTAAAGAAGTTACCAGGATCAACTAAGGTCCTTCACTTGTGCAAGTCTCCTAAAGTTATTCTTGAAGTAGCTCAAACCCCAAAGGCTTGCTTGTGTTAATTAAGACAAAGACAAAACATAGACATCTCTAAAAGGCTTGTCTACCACCATGTTACTTTTCCTTGTTTTCATTTCCTTGTTTTAGGTATCAAAGATTGGTTGGGCGACTGATTTATCTATCACACACACGCCCCGACATAGCTTATGCTGTGAGTATGGTGAGTCAGTTTATGCATCAACCAAGTGAGGCACACATGAATGCAGTAACTCGGATCATGAGGTACTTGAAGGCTGCCCCAGCAAAAGGGTTGATATTCTCCAAGCATACACATATGGACCCAGAAGGATACACAGATGCGGATTGGGCAGGATCCATCACAGATAGACGTTCTACTTCTGGATACTTTATATTTGTGGGGGGCAACTTAGTCACTTGGAGAAGTAAGAAGCAAAAAGTTGTGGCTAGATCAAGTGCTGAAGCAGAATTTAGGGGAATGGCTCAAGGAGTTTGTGAATTGCTATGGTTACGGAGATTACTGAAGGATTTGGGAGTTAAACCATTGAAAGCTACAAACTTGTACTGTGATAATAAATCAGCTATCGAGATAGCACATAACCCAGTACAACACGACCGTACCAAACATGTGGAAGTCGACCGACACTTCATCAAAGAGAAACTAGAAAGGGGTATAATCAAGTTTCCATTTGTAAACTCGGAAAACCAACTTGTTGACATCCTGACGAAGGCCGTATCAAGTAAAATTTTCCATGACTCACTGGACAAGTTGGGCATGCGTGATATCTTTGCACCAACTTGAGGGGGAGTGTTAATTAAGACAAAGACAAAACATAGACATCCCTAAAAGGCTTGTCTACCACCATGTTACTTTTCCTTGTTTTCATTTCCTTGTTTTAGGGATGGAAACTCTCCATGTTTCCCTCCATGTCTTGTGCATTGTTTGTAACTAATAATCACCTTGTATACTTGTATATCTAACCTCTCACCAAGAGTTAATCAATTCAATTGGCAGATTTGAATTCTCTGCAAAACCTATCTTGTTCTTCTTGTTCTACATTCTCAACTCTCTTAATTACACTATATTTTGGCATGGTATCAGAGCAATCGATTTTGGTTGCCTCTGCATAACCTTGTTCTTGCCTAATCTCTACATATCCTTGCCCATAATTTGCTGTTATATTATTCCTATCTCATACTTTGCCTTGCCTCAAAATTGGTCTTGATCACAAGCTTTTTTGTGCTCTTGTTTGCTGAAGTTTTAAGCCTTTTCTTCCTCTACATCTCTTTATATATTTACCTCATGGGTGACACCAACGACTCAATCAACTCCACGGGTGACTCCTCTAAAATCGACTCCACCAACTCCACCAAGACCGACTCCACAGCTCCACCACCCCGGTCCTCTCATGACTACTCTCAAATTACTCCTGATAAGTTGGATGGGTCCAACTATCCTGTATGGTCTCGTAGTGTTCGCTTGGCCATCACTGCTCGTCGTATGGCTGGTTTCATTAATGGTAAAAAGATTGCCCCTGCCATTGATGATCCTAGCTATGAAGTTTGGGATGAGGACAACTGTTTGGTGCAGTCATGGCTCCTCAACTCCATGACCAAAAATGTACGTGCCTTATTTGATCACTGCTCAACGGCTTATGCGGTGTGGGATGCAGCTCGGAAGACATATACTGTCACTCAGAATAGCTCCAAGTTGTACCAACTCCGTCGTCAGTCCGTCACCACCTCTCAAAGTGGTGAACCTGTGAATGTCTTCTACGAAAAATTACACATAATATGGCAGGAAATTGACAGCCTCCGTCCCTGCAAACATACCAATCCCGATGATGTGGCTCTTCACCAACAAGCACTTGAGGTGGAACGTGTGTACGATTTTTTGGGAGGATTCGATCCCAACTTTGATTCCGTTCGTAGTCGGATTCTTGCCATGAACCCGCTTCCAGCAGTCATTGAAGCTTATGCACTTGTGGTAGAAGAAGATAATCGCCAATCTTCCATGCTTGGCGGTGGAAGTGCAATGGCAGTCAAGCCATATTGGCCACCACACCGTACTTCCTCCGGACTTCCCCCCCGGGGTCCCAAAACTGACGATGCAAAGGGAACTCAGAAGTGCACTCATTGTGGTGGTGATCATCTTGTTGAGAAGTGCTTCAAGCTTCATGGTTATCCTGAGTGGTGGGATGCTTTCAAGTCCCGCAACAAAACACCCAAGGCAGCATGTGTTATAACTACCGATGCCTCTCCATCTTCCACCCTACTCTCCGACTCCGAATCAGGTACACGACCCACTACATGGATAATTGACACAGGTGCCACTGATCATATGACTTTTGACTCTACTATGTTTTCCACAATATCTTCTAAGTCTCGTCATCCTTACATCACTAGTGCCAATGGAGTTCCTTCTAATGTTGCTGGTGAAGGAACTATATCACTTTCCCCTTCCTTATCTTTATCTCATACACTACTTGTTCCCTCCATCAATTGCAATTTGCTGTCTGTTGGAAAATTACTTGACTCACATAACTGTTATGCCACATTCTATCCTTCCCATTGTCTTTTTCAGGACCTCACGACTCACGCGACGATTGGGCATGGTAAACGAAGAGGGGGGTTGTATTCCTTGACGGTCTCTTCACCACCAAGGGCAGCTCATACTCAAGGTTCCAGCTCACAAGCTCGCAATCAACATCAGATTTGGCTTTGGCATCGTCGTCTAGGACATCCATCCTTTGGCTATCTTCAACGTTTGTTTCCGTCTTTGTTTCGTGGCCTAGATCATTCTCAGTTTCAATGTGAAACCTGTGTATTGGCCAAAAGCCATCGAACTGTTTTTCCCTTAAGTGATAATAAAACGGAATTCCCTTTTGATTTGGTTCACTCTGATGTTTGGGGTCCTGCTAAAGTTTCTTCCAATGGCAAAAGATGGTTTGTTACCTTTATTGATGATTGTACTCGCATGACTTGGGTATATTTACTAGCTCATAAAAGTGACGTTTCCGCTGCAATCTGTGAATTTCATGCTATGATTACCACACAGTTCCAAGCCTCCATCAAAGTATTCCGGTCTGATAATGGTGGGGAATATGTGAACAATGTCTTGGCACATTTCTTCCGAGACCAAGGCATCATTCATCAAACCTCCACATCTTTCACTCCGCAACAAAATGGTGTCGCAGAGCGAAAGAATCGACAATTACTTGAGGTTACTTGTGCTTACATGCTGGATAAATCGGTCCCTCACTACTTATGGGGACATGCCCTTCTTTCTGCAGTATATGTAATTAATCGAGTGCCGAGTAGTGTTTTGAAGTTTGAAACTCCACTGAACACCTTGGCCCTTCATGTCTCTCTTCCTACAGTCCTCAAGCTGCCTCCTCGCATATTTGGTTGTGTTGTATATGCTCATGTTCCATCTCATCAAAGAAGTAAGCTGGACCCTTGTGCCATTCGATGTGTGTTCGTTGGGTATGGATTAACTCAAAAAGGATACAAGTGTTATCATCCTCCTACTCGCAAGCTCTTTGTCACTATGGATGTCACATTTCATGAAGATTTATCCTACTTTGAAGCTACTATGCCCCCTTCTCTTCAGGGGGAGAGAAGGAATGAAGAGAAGGAAGAAAAAATCCAAGTCTGTGCTAATCCGACCGGTCGTTACCCAGAAGCGACCGGTCGCCTTCCTGAAACGACCGGTCGCACTGACCCCAGCGAGCGGTCGCCTTGCTCCAGACTTGATGAAAATCGATTCTGTGAAAAAACGACCGGTCGTAATCCTGAAGCGACCGGTCGTAATCCTGAAGCGACCGGTCGTCCAGACCCCAGGGAGGAAAATCGATTCTGTGAAAAAACGACCGGTCGCACAGAACCCAGCGACAGGTTGCTGAGCACCAGTGAACTTGAAGATTTAGACAGCAATGAAGGTACTGGAAAATTGTCGTTATTATTTGGTGAAGATCCCGGAGGAGACAATTCAAATGGTTGCTGTGATCAACAACAAAATACAACCCCTTCTTCTCAACCATCGGACCAATCGTCTCGTGATGAGGAAACACTTGAGGTAATTCCCGAAGCACCTAATGCTATACCATACACTCTCCCACCTAGGACCACTAGAGGAAAACCCAAACCTCAATATTGTCCTGACCTTACTGCCAAATCTAAATATCCCATTAATAACCATGTTTCAACTCATAGATTGTCAAAGTCATATGCATCATTTGTCAATCAATTATCTACTGTATGTGTTCCAAATAAGTGGCAGGATGCTATAACAGATTCCAGATGGGCTGAAGCAATGGCAATTGAAATGGAAGCTCTGGAAAAGAATTGTACATGGGAAATGGTCCAGTTGCCACAAGGGAAGAAACCAGTTGGATGTCGGTGGATATACACCATTAAATACAAAGCTGATGGATCCATAGATCGATACAAAGCTCGATTAGTGGCCAAAGGGTATACACAAACATATGGAATTGACTACCAAGAGACATTTGCACCTGTTGCCAAGATCAATACCGTACGTGTTCTCATGTCATTGGCTGCAAACCTTGATTGGCCACTATTGCAGTATGATGTAAAGAATGCATTTCTTCACGGGGAATTGCAAGAAGAAGTGTATATGGAACCACCACCAGGGACCTCCATGGCACTTGGTCCCAACACCGTGTGCAAGCTGAGAAAATCATTATATGGGCTAAAGCAGTCACCACGAGCCTGGTTTGGAAAATTCACAGATTCTATGAAGCACTTTGGGTACACTCAGAGCCACTCGGATCACACTTTATTCTTAAAGCGTCGTGGTGACAAACTTACGGCCCTTATCATCTATGTTGATGATATGGTGGTTACCGGTAATGACAATGAAGAAATGAAGAATCTGCAGAAGCTCCTTGCTAGTAAATTTGAGATGAAGGAATTAGGTGAGTTACAATATTTTCTTGGCATAGAAGTTGCTAGATCAACACATGGCATATTTCTATCCCAACGAAAATATGTGTTAGACTTGTTAACAGAAACTGGAATGCTTGATTGTAAGCCAGCTGACACACCTATTGAGCAGAACCACAAGTTAGGGATGTATCCAGACCAAGTACCCACTGACGAAGAAAGGTATCAAAGATTGGTTGGGCGACTGATTTATCTATCACACACACGGCCCGACATAGCTTATGCTGTGAGTATGGTGAGTCAGTTTATGCATCAACCAAGTGAGGCACACATAAATGCAGTAACTCGGATCATGAGGTACTTGAAGGCTGCCCCAGCAAAAGGGTTGATATTCTCCAAGCATACACATATGGACCCAGAAGGATACACAGATGCGGATTGGGCAGGATCCATCACAGATAGACGTTCTACTTCTAGATACTTTATATTTGTGGGGGGCAACTTAGTCACTTGGAGAAGTAAGAAGCAAAAAGTTGTGGCTAGATCAAGTGCTGAAGCAGAATTTAGGGGAATGGCTCAAGGAGTTTGTGAATTGCTATGGTTACGGAGATTACTGAAGGATTTGGGAGTTAAACCATTGAAAGCTACAAACTTGTACTGTGATAATAAATCAGCTATCGAGATAGCACATAACCCAGTACAACACGACCGTACCAAACATGTGGAAGTCGACCGACACTTCATCAAAGAGAAACTAGAAAGGGGTATAATCAAGTTTCCATTTGTAAACTCGGAAAACCAACTTGCTGACATCCTGACGAAGGCCGTATCAAGTAAAATTTTCCATGACTCACTGGACAAGTTGGGCATGCGTGATATCTTTGCACCAACTTGAGGGGGAGTGTTAATTAAGACAAAGACAAAACATAGACATCCCTAAAAGGCTTGTCTACCACCATGTTACTTTTCCTTGTTTTCATTTCCTTGTTTTAGGGACGGAAACTCTCCATGTTTCCCTCCATGTCTTGTGCATTGTTTGTAACTAATAGTCACCTTGTATACTTGTATATCTAACCTCTCACCAAGAGTTAATCAATTCAATTGGCAGATTTGAATTCTCTGCAAAACCTATCTTTTTCTTCTTGTTCTACATTCTCAACTCTCTCAATTACACTATATTTTGGCAGCTTGTGCATAGCTTGTGTTAGCATCCTTGTTCATCCCCAAGTCCAGATCCCTGTAGTTCAAATATGCAGCTCTTGGGGACTTGGAAACATATGCTGCCATGTAGCCATACACCCTTCTTGTCTAGCTAATATGTTTCTCAGTTTCTTTGTCATCATCCCAAGTGACATAATACAGGATTTCATATAAGTTCCCTTTTCTATGTGGGAAAGGAGTTTCTGAATCGGAAATCTCACTCATTCTTCCCCCGAAAGGTGACAGTATCAACAGGGATGTGTCTAGTTGAAGCATAATGTGCCATAAACCTTCCAAGCCAGCTTCTGAAATTGGTTTTGTCACATAGTCTGATTTTGCTTTGAAGAATCTCTTAGATTGTTGAGTCCGCTGAAGCAGAACTTCTGAAATTGCAACTTCTATAACCAAACGTAAGAAATTCCCTTCAGGAATCCTATCTGCTATAGCTTGCCATCTAGAAATAAGTTTGGTTGCACCCTGTTGTATGGTCTTTGATTCTGTGTAAACTGTTACAGATGGAGGAACAGGAACCAACTCAAGTTTCCATGCCAGAATGACTCCAAAGCTTGAACCTCCCCCTCCTCTAATAGCCCAAAAGAGTTCTTCTCCCATGGATTTTCTGTCAAGAACTCTGCCATTAACGTCGACAATCTTAGCATCACGGACATTGTCAGCTGCCAGACCATATTTCCTGAACAAGGTACCAAAGCCACTGTTCGGTTCATTTTTACACATGATTTTTCATGTTATTCACCCATTATTTTGAGTTAGTTCTTGACATTTTATAGCTTTTTACTTTCTTTTTGTGTTTTCTTAGATATTACCTTGGTTAGTATGAAAATGAGCTAAAAGTGCATTATTGGTTATAAATTCTGTTTTTGTTCATTTTCGTAGGTCAACTTCTTGGCCTGGGATCAACATGCTCTGGTGCTCGGATGAGGTCATGATCTTCATGAGACTTGTTCCAATGGATGTTAACTACAACATATCCAAATTTGAGCTCCATTGGACATGTATTGCCTATCCAACCAATCCAGCATGTTACCACAGCTCTGGAAATCCGGAATTGGCCAGCTTTTACCTCCATTGTGTCATCTTGATTATTCTTGTTACCATAACACTTGGTAACAAGAATTTACCTCAGTAGATGGGATATTTTCTGAAGCATTTGGCATCTTTGTGAGGACAAAGCTTCATCATTTGCAAGGGGACAAGAAGACAATGGGTGAAGACTTTGCATTAGAATACTAAAAGTAAAAGCTGGAAAGGAGGAGAGAGGGAAGCAAAAGGAAGTGCAATCTGATATTGGAGAGTTTTTGAACGTGGGTAAAAAAATACCATTCTATTATTCCACACATTGGAGCAGATTTTGGAGAGCTTGGAGCTAGGAGAAAGCCAAGGTGCAGCCAAGCAAAGAGGAGAAGAAAGCTTCCACCATTGAAGACCTTGAAGCTTTCATCATTTTCTCAAAATCTGTAAACTCTTTCTAATTTTATTTTGAGTTTGTATTTGGAATAAGTATGAGCAACTAAACTCCATAGCTAGGGCTTAGGTTGAAGCCCTAAACATGATTACCTTATTGTTTTGATGCTTGAGTGTATGAATTTCTAGATATTGTTGATGAATTCCAATTCACCAAATTAATCTATCCTTGATGTGTGTTTTTCCTTGGTTGGCCATCTTTGAAAGCATGCTTCTTGAGATTGTTGGGATTATGTGTATCTTCATGTTTTCCTAAGCAATAGATGGATGGAGTAAGAACTATCCATGTGAATTGGTTTCTTGAATACCTAATGTAAACACCATGCTATTAGGATTCTTGTGATGTTCATATTCTCTTTGAACTTAATGGGTTTTTCTTGTAATTGAATCAAAGTACTAAGCACACCTAGATTCGATTATAGGGAAGGCACAAGTATTGTAGCACTCGTACTTCACTTTACGTATATTAGAGAGAATCAATGCGTCTTGAGCCACTCGTACTGGTCTTGATTGCGAACATCTTCATCAACACGTTTAGAGTTCATCACTTGAGTATTCATGAACTTGGGTAGAATTGTTTAGGGTGGATTCCGAAACCCTAGTGTTTGTTACATTTTACTCTCACATTTTGATAATTCATCTTTGCCATTCTTATTTAAATTCAAAGTCCATTTACATTCTTGCAATAGAAATAGGTCACTTGAAACAAATCAAACCCCCCCCCCCCCCCAATGTGTGTGTGAGTTGCGTGTTTGACACGTTTCGTGTCGTATTTACTGAATTTTGTTTGTTTCCGTAATTGTTTTGGACTTTTGGTCCGCGTAGTGTCCTTGAATTTTCTGTGGTGAATCCAACCGTATAAAGAACTTAAATTTTGAATAAACGGTTAGAAAGTTATAGGTCAAAAACTGGACAGAGGTCGAAACTGAAAAAAACAGAATTTCGATTCTGTGAAAAACGACCGGTCGCTTTTACCTAACGACCGGTCGCTCATCACACATTTTTTGGAGTTTTGAATCTGTTTCTAACGACCGGTCGCTTTTACCTCACGACCGGTCGCTAGACACTGTTCACGGGCACTATTCACAGGTGATAAAGTGGTGATAAAATGGCGATAGAAAATGCTGTTTGTGTTTTTGTTTAGTTTTCTTGTGTTGTTTCATTTCTTTTACACTTCTTTACTCATTTTTAGTTTCCATTTTGCATTTGTGCATTTGTGGTGTGTCAATTAAGTGTTCTTTGCATACTCAAATTAGAACTTATAGGAAGCCGACAAGTTCTTCGTGGGATCGATCCCGTACTTACATAATCTATACCTCAATAGATTCGTGCACTTGCGGGTATTTTTAATTGGTTATTTGCACATTAATTTGTGTCCTTTTAGGAATGCAACAGCCACCTCCACTAATATGTCCCCCAACACCAATAGTTGGACATATCCCTGCTGGAAAGCCATAGACTTTACTTTTCTGTGCAATTGCGTAATACAACTCTCCGAGAGTAACACCGGATTCGACCCAAGCCCTCTCATTCTTTATGTCAATATTGATGGACCGAAGTTTGAAGAGATCAATGATGATGAAAGGAGATTTGGATACATAAGATAGGCCCTCATAGTCATGCCCCCCACTTCGGGTTCTTATTTTGCTAGGGTTTTTGAAGAACTTCTACTTTAAGGTGTTTTTGATCTTTATTATTTTAATGAAGAACTTGATTATTTTGATTATGAACATGCGTAACTAACTCTCTTTTGCTAAGGTGAGGCCACGAGCCTTAGCAAGAATATGTAGTTTCTGTCCAATTTGCTTATGATTATATGCATGCAGGTTTTCGAATTATTCATCACTGGGTTAAACTATCTAAGTGTCTTGATGCTTGATCGCCATTAGGATGTTTAGAAAAGTAATTTGATGCAGTTTTGGTCGGAGGTCGGCCCCTGAAATTGACGAAGGCTTCTTGTGATTAATATGTGTAAGTTCACTTAGGATGAATACCACATCTTAAGGGTTGCATGGTTTTTCAAAAGGTTTCACAGAACTTAATGAGTCATGTATGTTTAGATTTGATCTGAATACCACATACGGATTGCATGTGTGATATACGCTCTATGTTTGGGGTCCAAGTAGGCATATATTAGGAATACCTAACCTTCGAAATATGCATGTATAGGTCATAAGTAATTGGGAGAAATATATAGAATTGTTAAGGTGACGGCGGATCCCTAGTGCTTTCTTAATTTGATTTCTAAAAACACAACTGTTTCTCTTGCCCTTAGTTTTAAGTTTGCATATTGCCTTATTTTTATTAGTTAAATTCGTTTTAATTTAAGGTCTTCAAATCAAACATCTCAAATTTCTCTCTTTTACAATAATTAATTAGAATTTGGTTTGATACGAGTTATTTAATAATCCCTGCGGAGAACGACCTTGCGAGAATCATTTATACTACAATAACCTTGTCATTCTTGCAAGTTTTGTGGGAGTTTTAACCCTGTTTGCGCAGGTACTAAAAAGCCTATCAATCAACTAAGGTCTTAACATGAACAAGTCTCCTAAAGTTACTCTTGAAATACTTCAAACCCCAATGCTTGCTTGTGCATAGCTTGTATTAGCATCATGGTTCCTCCCCAAGCCTAGATCCCTGTAGGCAGCTCTTGGGGACTTTGAAACATATGGTGTCCTTTAAAATATTGAAGCATATCATCAAAAAAAAAATAATTATTGAAGCATACGTAAGAGAACACCTAAGAGCATGAAAAAAAAAACTCTACCGATTTAGAGTCTTCTCAACAACTTATTTTATAACTGGAGATACAAATGATTTAACTGGCAATGTCGTTTTTTGTCATTCATTTCAATTCGTATTAAAGAAGTTATCATAAAAAAATTTTAAAAAAAGTTGCATTATTATTTGTCTGTGAAAACAATGAAGTTGCATTATTGTTTGGACAGCTAGTAAAAAGCAAATGAATGCTTAATTATGACTTATATGATCATATATATGCATCTCAATCCTCAAACTCAGGAGTCATTGTAAAGATCTGTATTTAAATAATATATATATATATATTTGAAAAATCAAATGTTTTGTTTATAAGTAAAAATTACGTTTAAAACTAATTATATATTCATATGGGTTATAGTTTTATATATAATAATATATATATATAATAATATAATTATTTGACCTTATAGATTATTACTTTCGTGATAAAGTAATAAGAATATTACTATCTGTTTGAGTTAGGGAATGCCACGCACAAAGACAATTGCATAAAGGGAACTTACCACTCTAGTTTCTTCACAAGTGTAAACTTAGATGACTAAGCTTTTACCTAGATGACTAAGCTTTTGGTTAAAGCATGAGCTGTTGGCATTAGGAGAAAGTGGGATAATCTAGGAAGTCAAGCATATCATCAAACCTACACTACACCAATCACAAACCATCAAGTGCCGCCTTTCACTACTATAAATAGGGACCAATTCACTTGTTTCAAACAGCATGCATAGTAATGCATGATAGAAAGAAGAGGAAAAATATTAGAAAGTGTAGAACAAGAAATTCGTTGAAAGAACTCGAGGTGTTTTGAACTTGCAACTGGGAGTTACGCAATAGCTTTGGATTTGAGGTAGGGGTTCTTTCTTGGGGAGGTTTTGCAAAAATTGATTTGATTAAATATTGTGAACACTATTTTATGCTTGGTAATATTGTTTGATTATTATCCTTGATATTGGGTGTTTACATGATTGTCAATTATCATTATAATTTGATTAATATTGACATGTTCATATGTTGTCAGTAGTAGTTGGAATTTTTTGGGTTGATAAAGAAATTATGAAAAAGAGGATAATGGGAAGAATCTTTTGTGTAGTTGAGTCTAACCATTGTAGGGACCAAGTTCAGGCGAGCCCGTGTGCACAGTAGATTAGGAAATCGGTGGTATAATTGTCGATTTGGGTGATTTGGGCTTGGAGATCAATGGTATGGACAAAATGACTAGCAAAAGGGGAATTATGGGATAATTGAAATGGGTGTTAGTTTATATAATGGGGCATTCGGAATCACAGTGGTAAAATACATGGTATGGGACATGCAGATTTGCTTGCCCTATTATATAAATTAACGGGTTGGGTAGAATTTAAGTTCCTTCATACATTGCATAAATTGTACCTTAAAAATCTCACTAATCATATAGGACCCCTACTGAGCATGTAATGCTCACCCCTTAATGAATTTATTGCAGGTTTTGAATCTGAAGTTTAGTTGTGACAAGGAAACAAGAAGAATGAGTTGCAGATAGTTTTGAATGTTTTGTTAAGAAGTCTGTATTTTCCTGAAATTTTGCTTGTAAAATTACAATGTAAATTACTTTGGTTTAAATAGAAGTTTTATGTTTAATTCTCATGTTTCTTGCTATTTAAGTTTAAACTTTAGTTCTTTTCTTTTACCTCACACTCTCAATAATTAAGTAAATAAATTGGGGTGTGACAGTCATAGGCTGTTACTAGTTAAAAGAAAGATATCAGAAAGGTGCTTCTGAAATTTGGTTCTATTTTCTCTGTTCTGATAACAGAGAAATCTCCTGGGAGATTGTACCGAAGAAGACTTCATTATTAAAAATAAATAAATTAAATAAACAGTTTGACAATCAAAGCAGGAATTAAAATATTTAAATCATTTGAAATAAAATTATAATTCTGTTTTGCAAATGGATTTCAATCTTCACAGCAAGAGAAAGGCAACAAACGAGGTTCTATTATTCGTCGGTAGGTATAATGGAATGAGCAACTGAAGCCGAACCTATCTATTTGTTGTTTATTCTATTACACAAACACATCTAGTTGTTGTTGGCATTCTATTTTTCCCCAGATCGTAACACAGGGATGCTTTGTTCATTTCTAAAGAAGTTACCAGGATCAACCAAGGTCTTCACTTGAGCAAGTCTCCTGAAGTTATTCTTGAAGTAGCTCAAACCCCAAATGCTTGCTTGTGCATAGCTTGTGTTAGCACCCTTGTCCGTCCCCAAGTCAAGATCCCTGTAGTTCAAATAGGCAGCTCTTGGGGACTTGGAAACATATGCTGCCATGTAGCCATACACCATTCTTGTCCAGCTAATATGTTTCTCAGTTTCTTTGTCATCATCCCAAGTGACGTAATACTGGATTTCATATAAGTTTCCTTTTCTATGTGGGAAAGGAATTTCTGATTCAGAAATCTCACTCATTCTTCCGCCAAAAGGTGACAGTATCAACATGGCTGTGTCTAGTTGAAGCATTCTCTGATATAAACCTTCCAAGCCAGCTTCTGAAATTGGTTCTGTCACATAGTCTGATTTTGCTTTGAAGAAGGTCCTAGATTGTTGAGTCCGCCGAAGCAGAACTTCTGTTTCGTTTATTGGGAAGTTAGCCAAAAATAGAACAGACTCAATCCAACTCATTTCAGTGAATGCGGTCTGGTTTAAATTTAACTCTGGGAAGTTTTCTTTCATCCAAGGAAGAAGTTCCTCGTAAGTCTCAAGAAACAAGAAATTGAATACAACTTGAACAGTTTTTCCACCGTTTGTACCATTTGCAGCTTGTAAAACCAAACGCAGGAAATTCCCTTCAGGAATCCTATCTGCTATTGCTTGCCATTTAGAAACAAGTTTGGTTGCACCTTGTTCTATGGTCTTTGATTCCATGTAACCTGTTACAGTTGGAGGAACCGGAACCAACCTAAGTTTCCATGATAGAATGACTCCAAAGCTTGAGCCTCCCCCTCCTCTAATAGCCCAAAAGAGTTCTTCTCCCATGGATTTTCTGTCAAGAACTCTGCCATTAACGTCGACAATCTTAGCATCAAGGACGTTGTCAGCTGCCAGACCATACTTCCTGAACAAGGAACCAAATCCACCTCCACTAATATGTCCCCCCACACCAATGGTTGGACAAGTCCCTGCTGGAAAGCCATAGACTTTACTCTTTTGTGCAATTGCGTAATACAACTCCCCGAGAGTAGCACCAGACTCGACCCAAGCGATCTCATTCTCTATGTCAATATCAATGGACCGAAGTTCGAAAAGATCAATCATGATGAAAGGAGTTGTCGATACATAAGATAGGCCCTCGTAGTCATGCCCCCCGCTTCGGGTTCTTATTTGTATGCCCTCTTTCTTGGAACAAATTACAGCTGCTTGAACATGAGAGTGTTTAAAAGGAGTAATGATAGCTTCTGGTTTTGGTGTTGAAGTGTTCAAGAATCTGAGATTCTGTATGGAAGATTGCAAGACTGAGGAATAAGCAGGACTGTGTTTGGTGAGAATAATTTTGCTGCTTGAGTTAGAATGAATGTGGGAGGAAAAACATTGAAGAAAGCTTTCAGAAATTGAGTTTGAAGTTGTGCACCAAACTGAATTGAGAAGGATGAAAAGTAGGACTGGAACTAGTTTTACGTGAGAGATCTCCATTTCTCTGTGCATGTGGAATGGTATGAGCTCTGAGCTCACTTATATAGGGAGTTTGAGTTGAAAGAAAAATGCAGCCATTGGATAGCCATGAATGATTTTTCAACAATTGAAAAGATAGGAGCATACGCAAACTGAATTGAGAGGGATGAAAAGTAGGACTGGAACTAGTTTTAAGTGAGAGATCTCCATTTCTCTGTGCATGTGGAATGGTATGAGCTCTGAGTTGAAGAAAAATGCAGCCATTGGATAGCCAAGGATGATTTTTCAATAATTGAAAAGACAGGAGCATACGCAAGAGACTGATGAGAAATATATATTATACAGTATTTTTAGACTTTTCAAAAACGTTTACAAGAAACAAGTTTCTTCATAAACAATTGTCTAAATGTTGAAGACACAAACAATTAAATAATGTTTGCAACGTGAATTATATCATCTATGAAGTTGTCACCAATTTGTTTTCTGTGTTGAAATGAGAATTACAAATAATATTTCTCTATTTTCTGCATCTGGACATAGAAAATAGCATTGATATATTCTTTGATGGTCCTACAGTGATGGAATATGGTCTAAGCTTCTGGAGAAGTGTTGAATACATTAATTGGTTGAGAGGCTGCAGACTTATTTAATATTATTTTCTACATTGGGCCAAACCCAACTATTTTATTACTAGCGAAGGTGCCCGCGCAATGTTGCGGGTTTTAAAACCGTCTGAAATGTGTATAAAGTTATGAAAATATGTAGCAAGTTTAAGTTACAAAATAAAGATAACATGTTTTATATGTAGAAGGATTTTGACTTTGAGGACCATTTATGAACCCTAAACCCTTGGTTTTTTTCATTTTTAAGTTTTATGATTTTTTTAATGATTTTTTAAAAACTCCATTAGTTGGTTGATGTGGCATATATGTGGAGTCCACATCTCCAATAATATAGTGTCACGTCTATTTAAAATACAATATATATTTTTAAATAATTTTAAAAAGAAAACCAAAATTTTATGAATTTTATATTAAAAAATTTTGCATGGACCATTTGTGATAGGTGCGTGAACCTCAAGGATGTTTTGTGATATATATATATATATATATATATATATAGAGAGAGAGAGAGAGAGAGAGAGAGAGAGAGAGAGAGAGAGAGAGAGAGAGAGAGAGAGCTTCCATTGAGGGATCCCTCAAATAAGCTTATTTGAGGGACACCCCTTGTAGGCCCCACTCCGGATTGTATTTCACTAATCCAAACCGTCTATTTTGTAGATACTCATTCAAAGATCATCTGTACAAAAAATCACTTGAATCCGATATCATTTGACCACTCAATTGTGTTATTGAAATTTGAGTACTTTCTTGATGCACCGTTGTTCGTTGATTTTGTAAGACACAATTAGATATTGAAACGGTTTCCGATTTGTCTAATTTTTTGTAAGGATGATCTATGAATGAAGACCTAAAAAATAGATTGTTTGGATCATTGAGAAAAAAATTGTAAGGTACCCTAAATGGTGTCCCTCAGCAAACTAACGGAGTTTTTGACGGAACCTAACGGCAGAGACTATTTGTGATCACACATACTAATCTTGAGGACCACGAATGACACAATAAAAATGGTTTGTGCTGTTAGAAACTTTGTTAAATTGCTGACATGGAAGGTAAGTGGGCTCCACATCTCCAATAATGTCGTGACACGTGGATAAGGTAAAATATATATATTTTTAAAAACATTTTAAAATAAAAAAATCATTTTTTTTATTAAAAAAAATTAAGAAAAAAGTTGAAAATTCTTTTTGTTCTTTCCCATCCCCCATTTGCCCTCTCTCTCTTCTCTCCCCCTGCTATTTTTCTCGCCCACCACCCCCATCCCCACCCGTAACTATTAATGTATGCATTTTGAGTATTTCTTTTGGCTTCCCTTGACAATTTTGTAATAGGATTTTTATTGTTTTTCTCAAGCTCAAGTTTAGATTAAGAATAGCTTCTCTAGGTGTTCTTAACTAACAACTACCCTATGGAGGTTCAAGCAAATTGTGCATTGCATCACATAACATTAAATTGATTTCATAAAATGATGACTAGTCATCTGTTTCACGTATGACTAGTCATCCTTGCTCTGTAGGATTTCCAGCTGGATAACCATCTTTTTTTGTCCTATTCTCCATTCCCTCTCTGCTGCCATGTATCGATTTTGACCTAAGGAATTTTGTGTAAAAACCTCTGCATTCCTCTTTTGGCAGTTCTGACTTTGAGAGGCAAGTTTTGGAAAGTTTCTTTTCAAACTTTCGCTTCTTCCTCTAGAGTAACCTTCATATTTTTCATCCTTGAGTTTTCCAAATTGTTTCTTTTTGAAAACTGCATTTGAAAAATGAAAATCTGCATCTAGCTAATTAAAACACTCACTCATTTATATCTAGGTCAGATTCAAGACCGATTTCTTCAAGAGTATGGTTTCTTGAAGAAATTAGTATTATTAAACCCAATACAGGAGCCCAAATTATTAAAAAAAAAAACTCATATGAAATGGACTTTAGAAACACACCCAAAGCCCATTTACAACATAACAAAAAGGCTTTTAACTTTTTTTAAATTACAAAACTGCCATTGATTTCTTAAAACAAACCCAATCCAAAAACCTCATAAAAAAAGACCAAAACACTAAATAGGGCATCAAAGTAATTTAATAATAAAAATTAAATTCAATAGGGCAAACTATCATTTTTGGGTTTTTTTTGGGTTTGTTTATAGAAATTAAATGGTGTAAGGTTTATTTATAGTTTTAGTGCTAAGAATGGGTATATGACTAAATATCTCTTTTCTTTTTTTTTCTTTTAATGCGAATCAGAAAAGGAGAAGGGGCAAAAAGGGAAGAGCAAAAAAGGTTTAGTGGAGGGCATTTTCGGCAATTCACTGTGCTGAAGAGAAAACAAAACTGAAAACAACAGTAAAAAAAGGGGCATTTCCGTCATTACACAAAGGTAAAACAGGGGTGCTTTGTTCATTTCTAAAGAAGTTTCCAGGATCAACTAAGGTCTTAACATGAACAAGTCCCCTAAACTGACCAACAAGGAAACTGAAAAACATAAGCTGGATGACTGAGAAACATATTAGCTGGATGACAAGGAAACTGAGAAACATATTGCTTTGAAGAAGCTCCTAGATGGCTGAGTCCTCTTCAGCAAAACTTCCAGGGATTCGCTTATTGGGAAGCCAGCAAAGTGCATCACAGACTGGATCCAACTCATTTCAGTGCAATTGCTGCGGTCTAAACTTAATTCCGGGAGCTTGTCTTGCATCAAAAGGAGAAGCTTCTCAACCGGTCCTAGAAACAATGAATCGAATGACACTTTAACAATTTGTACAACTATTAAAGCCCTGCACATTCATGTCTCGTTTCTAGCCAATATACATACACACCTAGAACAAATACTAAAGTTTACACCTAGAACAAATACTATCTTAGCATCAAGGACATTGTCAGTTGCGAGACCATACTTCCTGAACAAGGTACCAAATCCACCTCCTCTAATATGCCCCCCCACACCAACTGTGCGACAAATCCCTACCGATTTAGAGTCTTGTCAAAAGCTTATTTTAAAATTGGAGATACAAATGATTTAATAATCACAATGGATCATATCATCATAAAATAAACTCTCTTAATTGTAGTTTTTGGTCATTCATTTCAATTTATGTAAAAGAAGTCCCCATACAATTATACTTTTAGTTGCATTATTATTTGTTTGTTGAAAAAATGAAGTTGCATTATTGTTTGGATAGCTAGTAAGCACCAATTTAGTGCTTAATTATGATGCATATAGTCATCTCAATCCTTAAAACTCAGAGTCAAAAGGCTGATGCATAAAGAAAGATATCCTGTTCTGTTCTGATAACATCGAAATATCTTGGGACATTGTACCAAAGAAGACTTCATTACTAATAGATGAATAAATAGTTTGACAATCAAAGCAGAAATTAAAATCTTTAAATTATTTCAAGTAAAATCATACTATAGATTGGCAAATGGATTTCAGTCTTCACAGCAAGAGAAAGGCAACAAACGATTCTATTATTGATTGGTACAATGGAATGAGCAACCGAAGCCGAACCTACCTATTTGTTGTTTATTCTATTATACAAACCCATCTACTTGTTGTTGACATTCTATTTTTCCCCAGATGGTAACACAGGGATGCTTTGTTCATTCCTAAAGAAGTTACCAGGATCAACTAAGGTCTTCACTTGTGCAAGTCTCCTAAAGTTATTCTTGAAGTAGCTCAAACCCCAAAGGCTTGCTTGTGCATAGCTTGTGTTAGCATCCTTGTTCATCCCCAAGTCCAGATCCCTGTAGTTCAAATATGCAGCTCTTGGGGACTTGGAAACATATGCTGCCATGTAGCCATACACCTTTCTTGTCCAGCTAATATGTTTCTCAGTTTCTTTGTCATCATCCCAACTGACATAATACTGGATTTCATATAAGTTCCCTTTTCTATGTGGGAAAGGAGTTTCTGAATCGGAAATCTCACTCATTCTTCCCCCGAAAGGTGACAGTATCAACAGGGATGTGTCTAGTTGAAGCATAATGTGCCATAAACCTTCCAAGCCAGCTTCTGAAATTGGTTTTGTCACATAGTCTGATTTTGCTTTGAAGAATCTCTTAGATTGTTGAGTCCGCTGAAGCAGAACTTCTGTTTTATTTCTTTGGATGTTAGCCATGGATAGAACAGACTCAATCCAACTCATTTCAGCGAATTTGGTCTTCTCTACACTTAACTCTGGGAAGTTTTCTTTCATCCAAGGGAGAAGTTTCTCGACAGTCTCAAGAAACAAGAAATTGAATATAACGTGAATAGTTTTTCCACCATTTGTACCAGCTCCATTTGCAACTTCTATAACCAAACGCAAGAAATTCCCTTCAGGAATCCTATCTGCTATAGCTTGCCATCTAGAAATAAGTTTGGTTGCACCCTGTTGTATGGTCTTTGATTCTGTGTAAACTGTTACAGATGGAGGAACAGGAACCAACTCAAGTTTCCATGCCAGAATGACTCCAAAGCTTGAACCTCCCCCTCCTCTAATAGCCCAAAAGAGTTCTTCTCCCATGGATTTTCTGTCAAGAACTCTGCCATTAACATCGACAATCTTAGCATCACGGACATTGTCAGCTGCCAGACCATATTTCCTGAACAAGGTACCAAAGCCACCTCCACTAATATGTCCCCCCACACCAATAGTTGGACATATCCCTGCTGGAAAGCCATAGACTTTACTTTTCTGTGCAATTGCGTAATACAACTCTCCGAGAGTAACACCGGATTCGACCCAAGCCCTCTCATTCTTTATGTCAATATTGATGGACCGAAGTTTGAAAAGATCAATGATGATGAAAGGAGATTTGGAGACATAAGATAGGCCCTCATAGTCATGCCCCCCGCTTCGGGTTCTTATTTGTATGCCTTCTTTCTTGGAGCAAATTACAGCTGCTTGAACATGAGAGTATCGAAAAGGAGTAATGATAGCTTCTGGTTTTGGTGTTGAAGTGTTCAAGAATCTGAGATTCTGTATGGAAGAGTGCAAGACTGAGGAATAAGAAGAACTTTTTCTGGTGAGAATAATTTTGCTTGTTGACTTAGAATGTATGTGGGAGGAAAAGCATTGAAGAAAGCTTTCAGAAATTGAGTTTGAAGTTGTGCACAAAACAGAGTTGAGAAGGATGAAAAGTAGAACTGGAACTAGTTTTACGTGTGAGATCTCCATTTCTCTGAGCATGTGAAATGGTATGAGCTCTGAGCTCACTTATATAGGCACTATGAGTTGATAGAACAATGTAGCTATTGATGACTTTTCAATGGTAGGATCCAAAAAATAAGTTCTATACTAATTAAAGACTTTCCATAAACGTGTACCCAAAAAAAGAAATATGATCCAGTAGTGATGCAGTAGTGATGCACTTGCTTCCATGAAGCTGTCATCAGTTTGTTTTCTGTGTGTTGAAATGAGAAATACAACTAATATTGCTTTATTTTTGTTAAAAGTAATGCACACATTTGAAAGTGATCTGCACAATTTTAGAAAGCTTGGTGGAAGAAGAGGCTATGTCGGCTTGGAGTAAAAAATATCCCAGAAGGATAGCTCATGCCCTAGACAAGTCCCATTAGAAATGATTTTGAGTTTATTCTAGAATATAATCTAAGAAGTAGTGGCAGAACTTGTGGCTAAGAAGAATAAGCCAAGTCAGTGGAACTTAGACAAGTCGGCAACAATGCCTATAACTTTGCAAGCAATCTAGCAAAGTGGAGCTAAGAGCTCACCAATCTAAGTCATCAAGGTGGCCACATGGAAGCCAATAGCCATATAAAGGCCAATAGCCTTGTTTTATCAAGCAGGATATGAAGTAGTTAATTGCTACATCAGTGAAGGGCCAATAGCCTACAATTCCCAATAGCTACACCACGAGAAGGCCAAATGCCTGTATCCTATGCACACAAAGGCATGTACTATTCTCCTCCAATCTAATAAAATCATGTTACTTCGATTATTGTACTATTATCCTAAACCCCTTCAGACACAACCTAACAGTGTTATCAGAGCATCTAAAATCCAACAATTTCCATTATAGAGTCTAATATATTCTGCATCTGCACATAGAAAATAGCACTGATGTATTCTTTGATGCTCTTACAGTGATGGAATATGGTCTAAGCTTTTGGAGAAGTGTTGAATACATTGGTTGAGGCTGCAGACTTATTTATTATTATTTTCTACATTGGGCCAAACCCAACTATTTATTATTTACATTCTATTTCTGCCCAGATGGTAAAACAGGGATGCTTTGTTCATTTCTAAAGAAGTTACCAGGATCAACTAAGGTCTTAACATGAACAAGTCTCCTAAAGTTACTCTTGAAATACTTCAAACCCCAAATGCTTGCTTGTGCATAGCTTGTATTAGCATCATGGTTCCTCCCCAAGTCTAGATCCCTATAGTTCAAATAGGCAGCTCTTGGGGACTTTGAAACATGTGATGCCATGTAGGCATACACCCTTCTCATCCAGCTAATATGTTTCTCAGTTTCCTTGTCATCATCCCAAGTGACCAAATACTGGATTGCAAATATACTTCCATTTTTATGTGGCAAAGGAGTTTCTGAATCAGATATCTCACTCATTCTTCCACCGTAAGGTGTCAGTATCAACTGGGATGTCTCTACTTCAAGTAGTCTTTGCCACAAACCTTCCAAGCAAGCTTGTGAAATGGGTTGCGTCACATTGTCCGATTTTGCTTTGAAGAAGCTCCTAGATGGCTGAGTCCTCTTCAGCAAAACTTCCAAATATTCGCTTATTGGGAAGCCAGCAAAGTACATCACAGACTGGATCCAACTCATTTCAGTGCAATTGCTGTGGTCTAAACTTAAGTCCGGGAACTTATCTTGCATCAAAAGGAGAAGCTTCTCAACCGGTCCAAGAAACAACGAATCGAACGACACTTTAATAGTTTTACCATCAGTTGCACCGGCTTCATTTGCAACTTCCACAACCAAATGTAAGAAAAGGTCTTCATGGAGCTTATCTGTTACTCACGCACAACAGTCACCTCCCATTACTAATTCAAAAGCCTGTTCAATCCCATCACAGGGAAGAAATACAATCAAAATTAATAAAAGGGAAAGAAATTGAAATAGAGTGGAGGCGATTAAAAGATGCAAACCTTTTTTCTATTTCAAAGTCCATGAATAGATGTAATTCAAAGTGAAACAGATTCTTGGATGAAATTTGGAATATGACATGATTTTGTCTTGGATACATCAGCAAATAACTCATCACTTCTACAATGGCCGCAATGAGCAGTTTGTCATCACCTACTATAAAGTGCCGCATTCTCACTATTTGCATGGCCTACATCTGTCCTACGCTAACCAGAGAATCAACTAAGCCGCCCTCAACTAACTAGAGGTTCTATTTTTTATTATTTATTTATTTATTTATTTATATTTATAATTAAAAAAAGGGAGCTTTAGTAATACACCCAAAATAGGAGCTGAAATTATAAATAAAAAAAACCCTACATGAAATTCAATTTAGAAACATACCCAAAAAGCATTTATTACATATGAAATGAGTGTTGAAGTTACTATAAATTACATCTCTGCCATTGATTAACTTAAAACAAGTCCAACACCAAAAAACTCAAAACAAGTGCAGCAAGCCCGAAGCATATTGTTAATACCATGTCACAAGCAGCCCCAATAGCCTAATCAACCGTGGCCTCCTTTTGCTCCAAGTTCTGGACCTCAAAGCAAATGGCCTTCCTTTCAGCCCCCTTGGGCTTGATCTGCTGTTTCTAGCAACTACTCTGCCTGGCCCAACTAAGCTATTGGTGTCTTGGGACTTGCTTGGTGCACCACCTGCAATACAAATCATAATACTACTCCAACATGTCCCTATCGTTACAATGGCCCAAAATCTTTTTCTTCATTTGTTGGGGCTCAATTCATGCAGCCACTTGACTCCACTTGGTACCCTGATACAGGTGCCAATCATCACATGACTAGAAGTCCTTCTAATCTTCAAAATCAACAGCCATATCAGGGTAATAATTATGTATTTCTTGGTAATGGAGATTCTCTCTCTATCTCTCATATTGGCTCTCTTCCTCTTCCTTTATGTTCTCACAATTTTTCCTTCAAAATATCTTTTGTCTTCCCTCTCTTCGTACTAATCTTCTCTCTGTTGCCTGTTTTACTCGTGATAATTTAGTTTTTTTTGTCTTTACTCCTGACTTTTATCAAATCAATGACTTACGTACTAGTTTGTTAATTTTTCAGAGCCCTTCTAAATATGGTCTTTAATTACCCACTTTCTCTCTCCTCTCACTCATCCACTGTCCCCCCTGCCTTTACAACCGTGTACTCTCCTGCTTGGCATCATCGACTTGACCATCCATCCCATCCTGTGCTCTCTTACTTAGCATCATCTCTAGGCTTTAAAGTTTCTCATCATTTATAGCTACTTGAACATGAGAGCACTACAAGAAAAGTCAGCAATAGTTACCATTTTTTTTGTTGACTATTGGTAGCAACAGTACCTTTGTTGGTGACTAAGCCCAATAGTAACGCTGCAGTTACGAATTTTGGGTTGGTGATATATGAAGCCGTAACTATTGTCCTTTGTCACGAATTTAACAGCTTTCGTGACAAATTTTAGTTGACTGACAAACTCTCAAGTGCGTAGGGCCCATAACACGTCAAATCCACTTTATCCTTATATTTTAATATATCTAAAGTTTTACTTAAATCTTTATTTGTGTATTAAATTTGTATTTGATATATTTATTTTTCTTTTTTTATTTGGTGTATCTCTTCCTTTTCATTTTTCAATAACTGACTAATAAAGTATAATCCATAACGTGATTATTAACAAACGAAAAATCCAAAAAAACAAAATGACAGCCCATAACACGGCGATAGATCTGAATCTGATGATAAAACCTTTAAAAAGTTAAACACACACTACAACTTGCATCAAAAACTGAAATTTTTATTTAAGGTTTAAAAATAAGTCGAAGAAGAAAGTCAGACAGACCTGAAGCCTTATTGCAAGAGAGCCATTAAAACATACAACTTTAGAAGAAGAGCTACCAACTACCAAGAAGAAGATAAAAACCAACTTCTGTTTTCTTGTTGCTAGTTTGGCTTGGCTTTTGTTTTATTCGTGCATATTAAAAGCAAGAGTTTCTTTAAAATAAAAATAAAAACTAAAAGTTTGAATTTTTAATACAAAACAACATTGGTAATGTTGAAAACTAGGTGGTAATTGGCCTGGTTTTGGTTTCTCGGTGCATATTAAAAGCTTTAGTCTTTTTTAAAAAAAAAATATAACTTTAATTTGAATTGTTTAATATAAAAGCACACCGGGAATGTTGACAACTAAAGGTGGGAGTTATTATTATTATGAGTTGTAATATTTTATTGTGAATTTAAAAGTGCATTGGGACTTACAAGTGTATTAGAAACTTGAATAAGTGTAATATTTTATTGATTTGAGTTATGGTTACCTTTGTTTTTATTATATTTAATTCAAAACTCACCAAAGCAGAGCAAGAATGGTGAGGAGGACTAACCCAAATCATTGACCATCTACCTAAATGTAACGAAAACTGATTTTGTTACTATGAAGACTTCATCAGATAAACAGTTTGACAATCAAAGCAGGAATTAAAATATTTAAATAATTTGAAATAAAATTATACTTCTGTTTTGCGAATGGATTTCAATCTTCACAGCAAGAGAAAGGCAACAGATGAGGTTCTATTATTCGTTGGTTGGTACAATGGAATGAGCAAATGAAGCCGAACCTATCTATTTGTTGTTCATTCTATTACAGAGACACATCTAGTTGTTGTTGGCATTTCATTTTTCCAGATCGTAACACAGGGATGCTTTGTTCATTAAAAAAGAAGTTACCAGGATCAACTACGGTCTTCACTTGAGCAAGTCTCCTGAAGTTATTCTTGAAGTAGCTCAAACCCCAAATGCTTGCTTCTGCATAGCTTGTGTTAGCATCCTTGTTTATCCCCAAGTCAAGATCCCTGCAGTTCAAATAGGCACCTCTTGGGGACTTGGAAACATATGGTGCCATGTAGCCATACGCCCTTCTTGTCCAGCTAACATCTTTCTCACTTTCTTTGTCATCATCCCAACTGACAAAATACTGGATTTCATATAAGTTTCCTTTTCTATGTGGGAAAGGAATTTCTGATTCGGAAATCTCACTCATTATTCCGCCAAAAGGTGTCAGTATCACCGTGGATGTGTCTAGTTGAAACATTATCTGATATAAACCTTCCATGCCAGCTTCTGAAATTGGTTCTGTCACGTAGTCTAATTTTCCTTTGAAGAAGCTCCTAGATTGTTGACTCCGGTTAAGCAGAACTTCTGTATCATTTATTGAGTAGTCAGCGGAATATAGAATAGACTGAATCCAACTCATTTCAGTGAATGCGGTCCGGTCTAAATTTAACTCTGGGAAGTTTTCTTTCATCCAAGGAAGAAGTTCCTCATAAGTCTCAAGAAACAAGAAACTGAGTTCAACTTGAATAGTTTTTTCCACCGTTTGTACCATTTGTAACTCCTAAAACCACACGCAGGAAATACCCTTCAGGCATCCAATCTGCTATTGCTTGGCATTTAGAAACAAGTTCGGTTGCACCTTGTTCCATGGTCTTTGATTCCACGTAAGTTGTTACAGTTGGAGGAACCGGAACCAACCTAAGTTTCCATGATAGAATGACTCCAAAGCTTGCGCCGCCCCCTCCTCTAATAGCCCAAAAGAGTTCTTCTCCCATGGATTTTCTGTCAAGAACTCTGCCATTAACGTCAACAATCTTAGCATCAAGGACATTGTCAGCAGCCATACCATACTTCCTGAACAAGGTACCATATCCACCTCCACTAATATGTCCCCCCACACCAACAGTTGGACAAGTCCCTGCTGGAAAGCCATGGACTTTACTCTTTTGTGCAATTGCATAATACAACTCCCCGAGAGTAGCACCAGATTCGACCCAAGCGATCTCATTCTCTATGTCAATATCAATGGACCGAAGTTCGAAAAGATCAATCAGGATGAAAGGAGCTATCGATACATAAGATAGGCCCTCATAGTCATGCCCCCCGCTTCGGGTTCTTATTTGTATGCCCTCTTTCTTGGAACAAATTACAGCTGCTTGAACATGAGAGTGTTTAAAAGGAGTAATGATAACTTCTGGTTTTGGTGTTGGAGTGTTGAAGAATCTAAGATTCTGTATGGAAAATTGCAAGACTGGGTAATAAGCAGGACTGTTTTTGGTAATAATAATTTTGCTGCTTGAGTTTGAAGGTATGTGGGAGGAAAAGCATTGAAGAAAGCTTTCAGAAATTGAGTTTGAAGTTGTGCACCAAACTGAATTGAGAAGGATGAAAAGTAGGACTGGAACTAGTTTTACTTGAGAGATCTCCATTTCTCTATGCATGTGGAATGGTATGAGCTCTGAGCTCACTTATATAAGTAGTTTGAGTTGAAAGAAAAATGCAGCCATTGGATAGCCATGGATGCTTTTTCAACAATTGAAAAGATAGGAGCACATGCAAGAGACTGAAGAAAAATAAATTAAGTCTTTTTAGTCTTTTTAAACACGTTTACAAAAGAAACAAGTTTTCTTCATAAACACTAACTAAATGTCACCAAACACTTGACTAAATGTCACCAATTTGTTTTCTGTGCGTTGAAATGAGAAATACAACACAAAGAAAATAGCACTGATATATTATTTGATGCTCCTACAGTGATGGAATATGGTCTGAGCTTCTGTAGAAGTGTTGAATACATTGGTAGAGGATGCAGACTATTCAAACACGTTTACAATAGAAACAAGTTTCTTCATAAACACTTGTCTAAATGTCACCAATTTGTTTTCTGTGCGTTGAAATGAGAAATACAACACAAAGAAAATAGCACTGATATATTCTTTGATGCTCCTACAGTGATGGAATATGGTCTAAGCTTGTCTTGCATCAAAAGGAGAAGCTTCTCAACCGGTCCCAGAAACAATGAATCGAATGACACTAAAACAATTTGTACAAACTATTAAAGCCTTGCACATTCATGTCTCATTTTTAGTCAATACACATGCACTTCTAGAACAAATACTAAAGTTTACACCTCTGGAACAAATACTATCTTAGCATCAAGGACATTGTCAGTTGTGAGACCATACTTCCTGAACAAGGTACCAAATCCACCTCCTCTAATATGGCCCCCCACACTGTGTAACAAATACCTACCGATTTAGAGTCTTGTCAAAAACTTATTTTAAAATTGGAGATACAAATGATTTAATAATCACAATTGTCGTTTTTTGTCATTCATTTCAATTCATATTAAAGAAGTTATCATAAAAAATTTGGAAAAAGTTGCATTATTATTTGTTTGTTGAAAAAATGAAGTTGCATTATTGTTTGGACAGCTAGTAAGCACCAATATAATATTTAATTATGACCATATGAAATGCATATAGACATCTCAATCCTAAAACTGTCAAAGGCTGATGCATAAAGAAAGACTCATCGGAATCTTCTGTTGCCTTGCGCAACATCATTGAAGGACTCATCCGTGAAGGGAAGCTGGACAAAAATGTGCACAACCTCCCACCCCCACCTAACCCTCACCAACGGCAGATCAACATGATCTCCACCATCAATCATCTCAATCCTAAAACTATCAAAGGCTGATGCATAAAGAAAGAATCATCGGAATCTTCTGTTGCCTTGCGCAACATCATTGAAGAACTCATCCGTGAAGGGAAGCTGGACAAAAATGTGCACAACCTCCCACCCCCACCTAACCCTCACCAACGGCAGATCAACATGATCTCCACCATCAATCATCTCAATCCTAAAACTGTCAAAGGCTGATGCATAAAGAAAGACTCATCGGAATCTTCTGTTGCCTTGCGCAACATCATTGAAGGACTCATCCGTGAAGGGAAACTGGACAAAAATGAGCACAACCTCCCACCCCCACCTAACCCTCACCAACAGCAGATCAACATGATCTCCACCATCAATCATCTCAATCCTAAAACTGTCAAAGGCTGATGCATAAAGAAAGACTCATCTGAATCTTCTGTTGCCTTGTGCAACATCATTGAAGGACTCATCCGTGAATGGAAGCTGGACAAAAATGTGCACAACCTCCCACCCCAACCTAACCCTCACCAACGGCATATCAACATGATCTCCACCATCAGTGGTGGTTGATGGGTATATTTTATATTATATATTTAACCTCATTCTTAGTATATTTTGGTTAATATTTTGGAAGAATTTTGATACTTCGAATTATATTTCCAATATAGGACTTTCGACTTCCTCTGAAGCAAAACATAATCAAATGGACTTTCGACTTTCCAATAAAGCCTTGTTTTATCAAGTAGGATATGAAGTAGTTAATAGCTACATCAGTGAAGGGCCAATAGCCTACAATTCCCAATAGCTACACCACAAGAAGGCCAATAGCCTGTAATCCTATGTACACAAAGCCATGTACTATTCTCCTCCAATCTAATAAAATCACGTTATTTCGATTATTGTACTATTATCCTAAACCCCTTCAGACACAACCTAACAGTGCTATTAGAGCATCTAAAATCCAACAATTTCCATTATAGAGTAATATATTCTGCATCTGCACATAGAAAATAGCACTGATATATTCTTTGATGCTCCTACAGTGATGGAATATGGTCTAAGCTTTTGGAGAAGTGTTGAATACATTGGTTGAGGCTGCAGACTTATTTATTATTATTTCTACATTGGGCCAAACCCAACTATTTATTATTTACACTCTATTTCTGCCCAGGTGATAAAACAGGGATGCTTTGTTCATTTCTAAAGAAGTTACCAGGATCAACTAAGGTCTTAACATGAACAAGTCTCCTAAAGTTACTCTTGAAATACTTCAAACCCCAATGCTTGCTTGTGCATAGCTTGTATTAGCATCATGGTTCCTCCCCAAGTCTAGATCCCTGTAGTTCAAATAGGCAGCTCTTGGGGACTTTGAAACATATGGTGCCATGTAGGCATACACCCTTCTCATCCAGCTAATATGTTTCTCAGTTTCCTTGTCATCATCCCAAGTGACCAAATACTGGATTGCAAATATACTTCCATTTCTATGTGGGAAAGGAGTTTCTGAATCAGATATCTCACTCATTCTTCCACCGTAAGGTGTCAATATGAACTGGGATGTCTCTACTTCAAGTAGTCTTTGCCACAAACCTTCCAAGCCAGCTTGTGAAATGTGTTGCGTCACATAGTCCGATTTTGCTTTGAAGAAGCTCCTAGATGGCTGAGTCCTCTTCAGCAAAACTTCCAAGGATTCGCTTATTGGGAAGCCAGCAAAGTACATCACAGACTGGATCCAACTCATTTCAGTGCAATTGCTGCGGTCTAAACTTAAGTCCGGGAACTTACCTTGCATCAAAAGGAGAAGCTTCTCAACCGGTCCAAGAAACAACAAATCGAATGACACTTTAATAGTTTTGCCATCAGTTGCACCGGCTTCATTTGCAACTTCCACAACCAAATGTAAGAAAAGGTCTTCATGGAGATTATCTGTTACACCTTCTTCTATGGTCTTTTCAATTTTGCAAACTGTTACAGATGGAGGAACCGGAACCAGTCTAAGTTTCCATGCCAGAATGACTGCAAAGCTTGAGCCTCCTCCTCCTCTGATAGCCCAAAAGAGTTCTTCTTCCATGGATTTTCTGCTGAGAATTCTGCCATTGACACAACAATCCTAGCATCAATGACATTGTCAGCTGCTAGACCATATTTCCTGAATATGATACCAAATCCACCTCCACTAATATGTCCTCCCACACCCACTGTGGGACAAGACCCTGCTGGTAATCCAAGTACGTTACTCTTTTGTGCTATTCAGTAATACAATTCTCCAAGTGTAGCACCGAATTCGACCCATGCACTCTCATTCTTTATGTCAATATGGATGGTCTGAAGATTGAAAAGATCAATGATGATGAAAGGAGCATATGATACATAAGATAGGCCCTCGTAGTCATGGCCCCCACTTTGGAATCTTTTTTGTATGCCATGTTTCTTGGAGCAAATAACTGCTGCTTGAACATGAGATTCATGGAAAGGAGTAACGATAACTTCGGGTTTTGGCATTGAATTGTTCAAGAATCTGAGGTTCTGTATGGAAGATTGCAAGACTGAGGAATAAGCAGAACTGTTTCTGGTTAAGATTATTTCCTTACTTGAGTTAGAATGCTTTAGGTGAGTGGAAAGACATTGAAGTAAGCTTTCAGAAATTGAATTTGAACTTGTGGACCAAACTGAGTTGAAAAGGATGATAAGTAGTGGAAGTAGTTTTACGTCGAGGATCACCATGATTATATCCTCTGCATATAACATTGTACCGGCTCAGTTGTTTATATATGGTTGACGTTCCTAGTAAATATCTGGTTGATGTTCCTATTTCTTACTCTAAATTAAAGAACATTGCAGACATTGGCCATTGAAAATTTCCAAGTATAAGTGGAAATTCAAAGTGAAAAGATTCTTGGATGAAATTTGGAATATGACATGATTTTGTCTTGGATACATCAGCAAATAACTCATCACTTCTACAATGGCCGCAATGATCAGTTTGTCATCACCTACTATAAAGTGCCGCATTCTCACTAAGTGAACTATTTGCATGGCCTACATATCTGTCCTACGTTAACCAGAGAATCAACTAAGCCGCCCTCAACTAACTAGAGGTTTTAAAAATAAAATAAAAACCAGGATATTTCTGTCAGATTTTCAACCCCAGCCTAAAACGACTTCAATTTACACACAAAATTGAGGGATTGACAATATGCTAAGTAAGAACTTACTAAACAGAGAATTTAAAAATCAAACAAAACAAAACAAAGAGGTTATGAAGGATCCTAGTCTTGACTATGGAAACATTTCTCGTTACCAACCTCCGATAAGCAAGCATATCAGTAGAACGAATAGCTTCCCCATTGGTAAGTTGGAACTCGACCAGCTATTCACGTCTGAGTTTCCATCTGCAATATCAGCAACCAAAGTCAGCAACTTCTGGAGAGCTCAGGAGTAGGAAACAAAATGTATGGGAAGATTGTAGTTTGAGTGTTTAACCATCCAATCAAACAAGTTCTGTTTACATTATTTATTAATTCCAGGTAATCTAGAATCATGTCTAACTCCCTTATGAACTTGGGGTTCAAGCCTCTATCTGAAAGTAGGAAGCTCATGCATAAGCAGGGCATGAAAAAGCTAGTGGTAATTGAGTTAAAACTATTTATGATTTACAGGACCGAAAGCATATCAAACATATACTCCCTGGAAAATGGCAAGCCAGAGTCAGAGAGCTAAGATGTGCATCTCTTCACTTTGAGCTTAGTAATTAAATCAAATGTAAACTGGTTTCTGATTATCATAAAATAGGTTGAATGCATTCACTAGGAGTCTTGATGACTGACTGGCAATCACCAACAATTTGGCAAACCAACCATCCATAATCCTAACGAAGTGTTACAAAAAATTGGAGTATCCATAACTAAAGTGAATGCAAAAATGTTCTTACTATTTCAAGATACACAACAATAATAGTAAAGCACATGGTGATAGCCCACAAAAGAAAAAGGCCAAAAGGGTCATGTGCAGGGCATCCCACATGAAAGTTCTTCTAGGGAAAGTTCTTCTATGGGGAGAGGACTTAGTCATAGGGAACAGCCCGAGGCCCAGACGTTGTATAATTGTACTCCTCCTCTAGCAGTGGATGGGATCCCACACGCATAATTCTAAACGTGTGAAAACCATAAAGTCAAGACCTACCAACCAACCGAAGCTTCATTGCAGATAAGAGTTTTCAATGATAGCTATTTCCACTCACTTTTACCTATATGCCATTGTGAAAGGAGCATATATTCTGACTTTGATCAAAAGAAAAGTGGTTTTTAAGCTTGAAGTGAAGAATCTGGATGGAAAATTTTGTTCATAGAGAATATTGAAAGAAATAATCCCAAAGAAAAAAAGAGAAAAACAAAAAAAGACTCATAACCCATCACTCAGTTCTTTTTATTTTTCCAATGGTTGAGAGAGAGCCTCTTTCAGATTATCGAGCAAGCAAACCAATCAGAGAAGATAGAAAGAAATGGTCCCAATCAGCATTGAAAGGTAGACACCGTCAATCATGCTAGTGTCCTACCATTTGCATTAACTAGAATGAATGAGATTGTTTTAATTTTCTTATACATGTCACATCTCCCATAATCTAAAATCAAAGAGTAAATTGTATAAATTTTGTATATTCACTATGACAAGCGCTCAATAAAAAATAACCAAATACTCATCTATCTAAGTGACATTATTTTTTTTTAACTTATAGTATGATGAATCAATGACCAATACAAGCTGTGTCAACAGCTAAATTCTCCTATGCCTTACTTGGAAGAGTAGGGATACTCTGCTCGTTCCTGAAGAAATTTTCTGGATCAACAGCAGTCTTCACCTTCAGCAACCTATCAAAGTTGTCATTGAAGTACATCAATCCATAAACCTTCCCTTCTTCATAGCTGTTGTCACCAAATGTATTGATACCAATGTCAAGGTCCCTGTAATTCAAGAAAGCGCTTCTTGGGTTCTTGGACACAAATGGGGTCATGTAACTGTAAAGCCTCCTGCTTTGTGTGAGATAATTCTTCTCTAAATCCTCTCCTGCATCTTCCCAATTCACTGAGTACTGAATTTTGAACAAGTTCCCAGCACGGTGTGGAAAAGGCGTCTCAGAGGCCGGAATTTGGCTCATTTTCCCACCATATGGATTGAACACCAACCCTGTTTTGCCAAGCTCAATCATCTTCTTCCATAACCACTCCAACCCATCTTTGGAGATTGGGGATTGAACATAATCAGACTTCCTTTTCAGGAAATTTGCATCATTGGGATTTCTATTGAGCAACGCTTCAGGTTTAGTCCCATTATCAAAATTAGCCCACCAAAGCATAGAGTCAATCCAACTCATCTCCATACAGTTCTCCTTCTTCAAACCCAATTCAGGAAACTCTTTCCCCAATAATGACACAAGTTGGTCGGCATTGCCAAGAAACTCGGCCAAAATTGAGATTCTAACAGTCTTCTCACCCTTCTTCACTTTAGAAGTCACAGGCTGCAAAAGCATCCTCAAAAAAAGACCATCGTCTGTGGTTGGCGCCACCTCTTGCCACTTCAAAACGACGGCGGTTGCATTCTCTTCCAAGGTTCTCTCCACCCGGAACACTGTAACAATTTCAGGCACAGAAACCAACTTCAATTTGTATGAAATAATAACTCCAAAGCTTCCTCCACCTCCTCCTTTAATAGCCCAAAAGAGGTCTTCTCCCATTGATTTTCTGTCAAGAAGCCTCCCCTGAACATCAACAATCTGAGCATCAATGACATTGTCCACAGCAAGGCCATACTTCCTCAACATGTTTCCATAGCCGCCGCCACTTATGTGCCCACCAACACCAACTGTTTCACAAACTCCAGCAGGAAAGCCATGAACTTTGCTCTTCTCCCAAATCCTATAGTACATTTCTCCAAGTGTGGCTCCAGCCTGAGCCCAAACAGAACCGTCTTTGATGTCCACAGTGATACTCCTGAGATTAAACATGTCAAGAACAATAAAAGTCTGATCAGACCAATAAGAAACACCCTCATAATCGTGCCCGCCGCTTCTGATTTTGAGCTGTATGCCAAGCTGCTTTGCGCAGAGGACAGAGGCCTGGACATGGGATTCAGCTAAGGGGGTGACTATGAGCACTGGTTTTGGCGTTGAGGTTTTGTTGAACCTCGAGTTTCTGATGTAGGCTCTTAGCACAGATGTGTATGAAGGGTTGTTTTGGGCAAAAACTATGTTTGCCAATGGGGTTGAAGATGATGAGTTTGCTTTTGTGTTTAGGCATTGAACAAAGTTGTCATAGACAGAACCAGAGGCTGCCCATGATGCAGAAACATAAAAAACAACAAACAAAACAGCAAGTGGAAGAATTCTAGGCATTGTGCCTCTCATCGTTTTTGTCAATTGGTTGTGTGTTTGCTGTGTTGTTTTGGTCCTCTTATATACAGCCAGAGGGGAGACTTTTTATTTTTTGGTATTTTTTATTTTCTGATATTTTTTCCATAAAATTTAATGCTGATGAGAAAATTCAATGGAAAATTTTATGGAAAGTGAATCTGCACCAATCATGCATGCATATCTCAAGAATCCAACTTTTTCTAAACTCGGTGTGTTGGTCCATCCACACTATACTTGTGTACATATTGACTTTTATTTCTATTTGATGGTTTACAATTTGATTTGATTAAATTGGGATTATTGACTTTTGTTTTGAAAATTCTCTAACCTTTTAATATAGGAAAATTCAAACTAAAATCAAATTGAAGATTTAATTGTTGTCTAAACATAGGGAGATACGATTTAATATTTTTGGAAGCATACAAATATTTATTTTCTATAGCAATATAAATTTGTTTCTCAATAGGTGAGAAGAGAGAAGGACTCGAAAGATCCATATCTATTTACAAATTCGTCACAAATTGATATATTTTTCTTTTTTTTTTTAGCATCCAATATTAAATCATTAAGGCCATCCCCAATGGGGGCTCTAAAATGGGCTGCACCACCTTTGGGCTCTAATAAATAGCAACTCTTTGAAAAAAAACCATCCCCAATGGTATAATTTTGAGGCTCTAAATGGTAGAGCCTCACCGGAGCTGAAGCTAAATCTGTGTACTCGGTTGCAGCCCCTGAAATCCGGTGGGGACCACATTTGGAAAAAGCTGCCAGCCCAACAGTTTTTTGGCTCACTTGCCTTGCGACTCAACAGAGTCATACTCGCCCATTTTGATAGTTGCTGACTACTTTTTCTATTTTTTTAATCAATTGGCCAATTGCAACAATCTTGTCCCATTGTTTTTTGTATTTTTTTGGGTAAAGTTAACTCAGGCTACAACCCTCAAGTTCTAAATGGCTAGGTTTTTTTTTTTAACCATGTTTTCAAATCTTGTCCAATTTTTTATTTTTTTGGGTTGAAATGTTCACAAAAAAAACACCAACGTAAATAAGTTAACAAAAAACAAAAATAGCACATAAATTAAATTATATCATAAAAAAAATATCAAACCCCTAATATAGAGCCCCGAATATAGAGCCTCTTACTGTGAGAGAGATGCCTTTAGAGCCCCAAAGATTCCATCGGAGCTCTAAATGGGGCTCTATAAACCCTTTTTAGAGCCCCAACCATTGGGGATGGCCTAACACCAGTAACATTCGTTTCTTTTTTTCTCTTCTTTTTTTCTTTTCTCTTAGGTCATTATCTCTTTTTCCTTTTTCTTTTTTGTTTGGCCTGCAGTTACAACAGTTTTGTTTTTGAGCAAACGATATTTCATTAAAACCAACAGCAAAACACAAAACAAGAATCGTTGTGTAAAAGAGTGGTCTCGTTAAAATCTTCCCGAAGAAAATTATATGGACTAACAAAACTCCGAGTAAGAAAAAACATGTGAATCAGGCCAATCATCATGAACGGAATCCATGAGCCAAGGAGGTCTCTCATCCATCCAGAACGACAAACCATTACCAGGGAAGGGAGACTAAAGCGCGCAATCCAATGGGCAGCACCATTAGCTTGATTGGCAGTTATAACAGGTTAACATAGAAATATTAAACTCATCTGCAGTTTAAATATATCAAGTGACAAGATAGACAGCATGTAATGAAAATGATAGCAGGTTTACAAATGAAGTTGGTCCAAAATCCAAAACTAGTTTACGTTTTCTGCATATATGATCAATTAACTCACCCTACATTTAAATAAAAAGAATGTCTGAAACCAGATGCCATGTTTTGAATCCTGTGTCAAACAAAATCACCTTGTCTTCATTGTACATAACAAAATGCATGCATAGATATGTCTTTATATGTAGAGTTGTTAATCAAGTCATAGGTACATGTACCATGTGCGTTATGGTAGGTATGCTGCATGATCTAGAAAATTAACCACTGATCGCATAATTAGTCAATGTTATTAGAAAATATTTATATTAAAAAAAAAAAAACAATTTTCGAAGATAATTAAGCATATATATTGTGTTATGGCATTGACCAGGTCAATGAAATGGACTGGAAGCAGTGCGCCGAAGGTGGTGCCTAGGAGTTTGAACATTTCAAATTAGGGACCACTGACTTTAATAAAAGGATTGACTTCATGAGATGAGATATATTTTGTTCTTCGATAGCTACGTTAATTATTTTATGTTTTACGTAATAGACTTTGTAATGAGATTACATACTTTCCCAATTCTCTAACGCTAAAAACAACCGTGTAGGGATGAAAAGCATGACATCCAAGCACAATTTGAAGGTTAGTCATGGCCACTGGCCATCTGCTACCGAGTAAAGTGACATTGGAGTCTAACAATTTTCTAATATGTATTAGAGTTTTGTTTACAAGAAGTTATTTATCTTATTACAATTCGTCACTTCTGTGTTACTTTGCACGTACGGTGTAAAGTGGACTACGCAAATCAGTTTATGCAGAACAACTTGCACATCAGTTTATGCATCAATTGGCCACCATAAGTCTGAATTTCAAAAAAATTTGAGGATATTTTAGGTTTTTTTTGTTAATTTTGTGCTTTCTTTTCTCATAAAGATTTGATTTGCTTTTCTTAGTTGATTTAGGATTTTCCTTTATGTTTCCTTTGTTAATTAGGAACTCATCAATTCCTAGTAAAATTTAGATGGTTGATTTTTTTTTTTTTTTGTTGTTGCCAAAGATGGTTGATTAGGATAGCCAATTTGTGGTAGAATTCTGATTTGGAAATAACAATCATAAACCTTTATATATGCATACAATCCTGTTCTCAAATATATATATATATATATAGGGATACGGATCCTGAGCCTTTATATTTAGCATTCGTGCATTTACACGCATTTAAAGGGATGTTAACCATTAGATTGATCTAATGAATTTTAATAAGTCCACATCATCCTTAAAATTAAAAATTAAAAACTCGCAAAGGACCCAATAGTGTAGTGGTTTGGAGTATTTACTCCCTCAGGCAAGGTCCTGGGTTCGAGTCTTAGCATCTGTGTAGTTACTATTCAGATTAATCATGTGACTACTATAAAGGTTCACATATATGATCCATATATGACACCGTCACCATAGAACAACTCGGAACTATGGTTATAGGTACTCCAGTCCGACTGGGTTGGGTTAATTTTGGGCTTAGACTAGAATGAGCCACTATCAAGCTTCACTTGAGTTGTCGAGTGAAATTTTGATCAAGCATTAATTTACAGGCTTAGCACATGGAATGTGACAAATTATGCACCTAGGAAGGTGATTGTATTAAGGAAGATAAAATCTGGGACTGTCCACTCTTGTAGGGATGACAAGCAAATCGGGGTGGGTATGTCATTTTCATCCCATCCTCATCTCTGTTAAGCATTTTTCCCTCATCACCGCCTTCATCCCCGTTACACTCTTGTCCTTATAGCTGTGTTTATATTAAGCAGATAAACTTGTAGCTATGTTTATAATAGTGAATAGGAAAAAAACCAAGCGGACCAACTATTGATATAACTCTTTCCAATGGTTTCCAACTTTCGAATCCATCTTCCACAATCATAAGAAAAAGGAAAAACCAACAGGAATATTCATCCAAGACAAAGGAAAGGCAACAAGGAAATAAAGACAACTAAACTTGGAATTTCCATCAAATAGGCCAAGGAAAACTGGACAAATTCAGTTCCTCACCTTCAAATCCAACATTTCCACATGCTCCACTTATTCTGCTACAAACTTTTGCATGTACAACAATAATATCTTAAACAAATAAATTTTCATTCCTTTACAAATATATATATATATATACACACACACAAACACAAAGCAGCCTTTACTCTGCCATTTTACCTTCCCAAGCTGTAAGAGATGGAATACTTTGTTCATAACTAAAAAAGTTTCCTGGATCTACAGCAGTCTTCACTTGTACCAATTTGTCAAAGTTCCCCTTGAAGTACTTGGTCCCCCAAACACTAGCTTCTGAGTAGCTTGCATTGCCATTTCCATTGGTACCCAAATCAACATCTCTGTAATTGAGATATGAACACCTTGGTGACTTTGACACATAAGGTGTCATAAACTCATAAAGCCTTCTTATCAGATCAAGGTTTTTATCTGCAGCCTCCACACCCTCCTCTTTCCAATTCACTGAGTACTGGATTTTGTACACATTTCCAGCTCTATGTGGAAATGGGGTTTCAAGCTCTGAAATTTCCCTCATTTTTCCACCATAAGGATTGAATGTTAGTACTGGCTTTCTCAGTTCCATCATTTTCTTCCAAAGTTCTTCGAGACCTGACTTTGACATTGGTTCTTGGATGTAATCAGATTTCTTCTTCAGAAATTTTTCTGATGATGGTTGTCTTTCAAGCAAGACATCAGTGGAAGTTCCAATTGGGTAGTTAGACCAATACAAGACAGATTGTATCCAACTCATTTCAATATAATCCTCATGCTTCAAACCCAATTGGGGTAAGCTCTCATCCATCAAAGCATGAAGCTTTTCTGCATTTCCTAGAAACAGTGCCACAAATTTAGCTTTCACTGTCTGATGCCCCTTTTTATTCGATTGCATCACAACCACCCTAATGAAAAGGTCTTCATGAATTGTATCAGCAACATATTGCCACTGATGAACAATGTCGGTGGCACCTTGTTCTAAAGTCCTCTCAACTCGAAAAACTGTGACAATTTCTGGGACAGGAACCAACTTGATTTTCCAAGAAACAATCACACCAAAGCTAGCTCCACCTCCACCTCTAATAGCCCAAAAGAGGTCTTCCCCCATTGACTCTCTATCTAAAAGTCTTCCATTAACATCAACAATTTGAGCATCAAGTATGTTATCAACAGAAAGGCCATATTTTCTCATCATATTACCATACCCACCTCCACTCAAGTGTCCTCCAACCCCAACTGTAGGGCAAACACCAGCTGGGAAGCCATGGATCTTGCTCTGCTCTGCTACTCTGTAATAAACTTCACCCAATGTTGCTCCAGATTCAACCCAAGCACTCTCATCTTCTACGTTGACACTTATGGATCTTAAACTGAACATGTCAACGATGATGAACGGAACTTGAGACACATAAGAGAGCCCATCATAATCGTGGCCGCCACTGCGGATTCTGACTTGAAGGGCATGGATTTTGGAGCAAAAGATCGAAGCTTGGATGTGGGAAACGTGTGTGGGAGTGACTATGAACAGTGGCTTTGGGGTTGTGGGGGTTATGAAGCGCAGGTTTCTGATATATGACTGCAAGATGGATGTGTATAAAGGGTTGTTGGGGAAGTAGGTGACTGCAGAGATTGGTGGGGAGGAATATTGGGAATGACTGGAAAGGCATTGGAGGAAGAAGGTGTCTTGGGTTGGATTTGAAGCTGCCATTGAAACATGGAGAAGAAGGAAGAACCCAGCTGCTAAAATTGCACAACGACTTGGAGTTTCCATGAAAAGTGAGTTGGGTTTCGTCACTTTTGCCAAATTAACTACCATGTGTGCTTGCTTAGTTAGGACAACTAAGAAATAATAAGCAGGAAGTTTTTGCTTCCAAGTTCCAAATTTAATGCCTTAAGGATTAAGACTGGTGAACAGAGAGAAATTGGGAAGGCAAAGCACCCAGCCCAAGGCCAAGAAGTTGGGTAACTCGACTCGCAGAAAGACTGGAACTCGTGGCTTGTTGAAGGCCAAGAACCTGAGCTTAATCTTTGACTTTCAGGAAAATTGGGTCTAGTGGGTCAGGGATAGTTAGTTTTAGGCCCAGCTTGCTACTTACTTCGGTCCGGTTGAGTTGGACAGGCATTGGGCTTAGACCAGACCAAGCGACAATCAAGGCTTCGCCCCTCAACCCAAATGATGATTATTTTTCTTTTTCTTATATTTTTGGTGTGACAAATGCTGATATTTACACCTATCTTGATGTGCTAGTGAAGCTCTACTCTAGTTAAAAATTCTCGATTTTATTGGAAGGGTAAAACTGGATTTTTAGAGTGTTAAAACTTAACCTAATTGATAATAGTTGACGTGTCATGTTATGGGTCATTAGATTATTACAACAACTAAAATTAAGTGAAATGCAAGAAAATGTGTAGATTCTAAATGCAGAGACTCGGGATCCTGTATAATGTTACTTCAATTTATAATCAAAATATTAGTCAATCTTGGCCTATTGAATTATTCATGTTACGAGACTTTGACACTAGACTCAATTATGATATTAATTTTGTGGCATTTAGGTTGATATATATATCTCATGAATTATACTCATGAAAACGAAAGATTAGAACTTTCTTATGTTTAATTAAAACAAATCGATCCGTGATACTCTTTTTATATTGTAAATTGTAAGTAATGCGGTTTCTTTCTTTTTTAAATTATTATTCTTATTCACTTTCTTTCTTTTTTCTAATAATATTTGAAACTTGTTGGTTTTATTTCTTAAAAAACACAATCACAAACTGACGGAAGTTTCTTAGGAAGTAAGTCCAAGATTACATTTAGGGATGGCAATTTTCCCCGCGGGTAAGGGTCTTCGTGGGGATTCGACCCTAATGGGTCGGGTATGAATGACAAAAAAGGGGTATGGGGATGGGTACGGGGAATTTTTTGGGTATGGTGTTTGGGGAGGGGCGGGGATGGTATTTTAATCCCCAACCCGAACCCTCCCCGTTTAGAATATATATATTAATTTTGTGATGAGGTATATTATAGTATATATTAATATGCTATTAAAGTAATTGTACCGACTAAATTTTATATTATTATATTATGTACTTATATAATTTATACAAATCTTAAGCCACACTACTTATTTATTTAGTTAACTTCCTGTACATATATAAACATTCTTATATTGTCCTATAAGTATATATTATATCTTGCCTTAGTATTATTTTTTTTTTCAACAAAGTAGTTATATATTGGTTTTTTCTTCCATAATGGGGCGGGTCGGGGAACCCATTCCCCAACGAAGGTGGGGATGGGGAATCCCCGATATGAATATTGTGGGTATGAAGGCGGGGATGGGGGAAAAAAGCTTAATGGGGATGGGGATGGGAATGGCATACCCACCTCCGATTCGACCCATTGCCATCCCTAATTACATTGTAATTACTCTAAGAAAAAGTTGGAGTAAATTGATATTCAATGTGGGTAATAGGAAAGGTTTAAGAAATTGTTTTAATTAATAATAATAAATATATTAATACAATATAGGGTCTCTTTTATTGAAAACTACTATGCATTTTATTTCAACGATCCAAACCATTTAGGGGCTGTTTGGTATTATTTTCACGACCCCATTTTCGTTTTCCATTTTCAATTTTATCAAAATACACGTTCGGTAGAGTGTTTTCCCAAAACACTCAAATCTGTTTTCTGAAAACAAATCTAACCCCTGTACAAAAATTGAAAACGAAAAAAAGTCATTTTCAGTGTTTTTTGAAGACACGGGATAACACCAATCTTCTCCGACCCAACAAAATAGACCAACTCCGATCAAAATTCTTTGGTGGAATAACAGATTTCACATGCAGATTGAGAACCTTTTCTCCTTCGTTTTCATTGCTATGTTTTTGCCTCTCTGAAATTTCTGTCGTCAACCTACATACCACAATCCTTGCCAGAGAAAAACCAGAAAATTTATTAAAGAATCAAGGGGCACCATAGATCTAGAAATTGAGACCCAACAAAACTCACTTACCACTCCTCCAATAGAAGAAGGAAATATATATACAGTTATTCTCTTATCCGGATGTCCGCATGTTATTATCGTGCGGATCCTATTGTAAACAGGTAGGAAAACAGAGAGGGATAGTACAAAATACACAGCGTCCGCACAATAATAACATCCGGATGTCCGCATAAGAGAATTTCTGTATATATATATATATATATATATATATATATATATATATATATATATATAAAGAGAGAGAGAGAGAGAGAGAGAGAGAGAGAGAGAGAGAGAGAGAGAGAGAGAGAGAGAGAGAGAGAGAGAGAGAGAGAGAGAGAGAGAGAGAGAGAGAGAGAGAGAGAGGGAAGGTGGGGTTGGGCTTGTTTTGTTTGGGTAATCTGTCTTTTAGGATAATTTTAGACTTTTCTAACAATAGAATTTTATATATATATATATATATATATATTAACTTTGGCAAATCACAATGCATTTAAATGAAAAAACTATAGTAAAATGAAGTTATTTTCAAATTGTACTAATAGACACGTTTTCACTATTTTTATTTTATGAATTTGTTTTTCAATTAATCTACCAGACGCATTCTCGAATCTTGAAAATGCAAATTTGTTTTCTCATTTTTATTCTTTGAAAATATTCACATAAAACGTCACCGAACAACCCCTTATTTTTCAAATCTTCAATCATAAATCATCCTTACAAAACACTAAACAATTTTAGAAAAATCATATAACTTTGTACTATAATTGAGCTAAATCACTATAAAAAAAAAAAAGAAAAAAAAGAAGAAGTGTTGAGCCTAGATCTAAATGCCCAAACCACTTGAACCAAACTGCCTAATCGTTGTTTGATTTGGTTTGAGTTCTCTCCTTATCTTAGCTTAAACAAATCAAATCGCACCATTCAACGGTTGATTGATTTTGTCGCTGTTGGCTGCGCAAATCTCACGGCCTGGTGCTCCGGGCCGAGAGGATATGCGTCAACAGGTGGCTTCCTTCTTTTGGATGCGGTGCGGTTGTGCGCGGGCGTGCCAGCACGGTCTACCGTGTGTCGAGATATGATGCGGTTTGGGTAAAATGGTTAAGTGGTGCGCCTGTTTGAGTCCGACTCCTAATCAAACGATTGTGGTCGAGAGAGGAACTAATCTCGGCCGTCAGGTTCACGGCCTGAGCTACAAGGCCGTTTAGTGGTGGTGTTGGTGGTGGGTTTTGGGCAGTGCTCCGGCGCGTTGCTCAGGGAGCGACGGTCGTATGATATATAGGGTGAATGAGATGGTAACAAAGATGGTGCTCCGGCGCCTTGAAAATCAAGGGTCGTATGATATATTGATGAATGGATTTTCCTTACAATCTATCACTACTCCTAGGAAAGCAAGTAAAGGTATTGAAAGTGCATTATAGGAAAATATAATTTGCTCCGTGGGAGGCTTTTGGTTTGGTGTTTGAACCCTTTGAATGTAGCTTGAACTTGGTATTTATAGGAGGAGCTCTTGGATGAGTAATCGAGGCTGAAAATCTGCATGGTGGAGCCTGATTAGAGCAAGTGGGTAGTCCAATCGACATTTGGGATCGTGAAGCATGGTGGTGTGACCCCATAAATCCTGGTAAATCTCGGCCGCCGCCCTGATTGTGGGTTCTGCGCTTCTGGCCGTGGAGACGCATTTAATGCTCTCACAGCTGGCGACCTAATCTCTCAAGCTGTAAGAATTTTTTTTGCAAGAATGTCTGCGCTTAACCACTCTGATTTCTGTCGCCAAATCCTGACGCTAGTCACTTCCCCTCTTCTCTCGTGCATTAAATGCCTTTTTGCAGCCAGTGGGTTTGCTAGTCAGAGGCATTACTTCATTAAATGAAGTGTGGGCCCCGGCTGCCACGTGGCGATTTGGCTCTAATATCCTTGGCCGTGTCTTTTTCGTTCTTCGGCCTCGGCCTGCAATGCCGCGGTCGAGGCCGAGATGATTATGCCTTCGCCGTTTTTCCTTTGTTTTGAAGAAGGCAAAAACATCTGACAGAACGCCGCGTTTTCGTTTTACGAGCGGATGCTAGGGCCAAGAAAGGAAGCCCCTTCGGTCAGTGTACGACCGTATTTTATTAGGCACAAACAGTCGCATTTTTAAAGTGAAACTGATGCAAATCGGATCGCTTTAAACCCTAACATGATCTCCTCTTAGTTTATGAATACCAACTTTGCTACTATGAATGTGAGTAAAACATCAATAAAATGCCCACCACACTTTGTCAAACAACTCTACCCTAGAGAAATTTCCCCTAGGAATGTAAGAGCACTTCCAGCAGTTTGCCCCTTGCCATGGCAAGGGGGGGTTAGGACAGCTACTATTCACGTGAATAGTGGCTGCCCTTGCCATATTAAGCTATGTGTGTTTCTAGCAGTTGCCCTTTGCCATGGCAACTACTATTCATTTTTTTGTTTTTTTCACAACTTTTTTTACTTAAACAATTATTTTGGATAATATTTTCGGGTAAGATTTTTGGGTTCCTACGTGTCAATACTATTCATATCGGATAAGATTTTCGGTTTCAAATTTAAGATAAATTTCAAAAATCAAATTTCAGATAAATTTCAAATTTCAAATTTAAGATACATTTCAAAACTTGAATAATAGTAGAAAGAAGAATAAAATGTACGACGATTTGGTGTTAAAAGTGAAGAGAATTGGTTGGTATTTATAGAAAAAAAATTCAGTAATTTTTTAAAAAAATTTTGATTTTTTTTTTTTTTATTGTACAAAAATTGGCTGCCATTGGATTTGAGGAAAAATTCTGATCGGACAGCCCAGAACGCGACACGTGGCAGAGTGGTACTGTAGCGCTGACGTCATCGTGACGTCAGCTCGCCCTCGTTTTGGACCTGGGGCTAGACTTGCCCTTGGGCCAGCCCAGTTCGCTGGGTCCCACTGCTTGCCCGGGCCAAGTTTTGTTGCTGAAAACACGATTTTGGGCTTGCCCCCCCAGCCCTCCCCTTGGCTGCATTGCTGGAAATGCTCTAAGCAAAGCGGCATTGCTATAATGACCAGTTCCACCCTGTTTTCTTAAAAATACCAACTTGATGATATGACTATTACATAGAATGGTTTAACAATATAGACCAAGCTTTCCACATTTCCCATAATATAAAAGAGGATCTGCAATGGAATATCGCACATTATACTTTTCCTTGGTCCAGAACTAGGGAGGTAGCATCTCTACTTTTGAACTCAAACAATATTTTTCTGGAAAAAGGATTGCCATTGGCCAAGTCAATTGACCAGACTTTCAATACGCGGTAGCGAGAAACTCCTATTGAAACTCAAAACAAACAAGATAATCTTTTCTAGACTTGGGGGCATCCATTTGTAGGGGCCTTCTCCAATGCGAACTCTAAGATGCGGATTGATTGCGAACTTTTGTTTTTAACCGTTGGATGGCTTGTGTGGCTTTATTTTCTTTCTTTTCGCTCTTCATCCAACGGTTAAAAACAAAAGTTCGCAACCAATCCGCATCTTAGAGTTCGCATTGGAGAAGCCCCCTCCATTTGTATACCTTTCTAATATAATTTGCATTAATTTGTCAATTAGTCCATGGGGTGCCTAACAGTCAATATTTAGCAATGTGAAAATAACATTTTTTTGGTCAACAAGAATTTCAGTTTATATTCACCAACCAACCAATCATTTTATTATTTTCCACGTTATTCAAGGCAATTATTATTTTTAGAACATTTTCTATTGAGAGAGGCAATAATATACTAAACTCACAAACACTATACACGGATGCTAGAACTCGAATGCATGACCTATTCTGGAAGAACAATTGCTCGAAACTACTACACTAGTGGGTACTTTGATTCAAGATAATTATCTTGATTACATATTCAATGTACAACAATCAGAACGTTGCGCTTTAATATTATAGAATTAAGAGAGGACGTTGCAACTGGGTATGCTATACTCCAGCTGAGGAGGGTGATTTGAAAGGTCCATTTCTCAAACGGATAAGCTTTTCTAATATTAGCGAAGTCTACAATTGGATTGTCTACAACTATACAATAAAATACACTAATATTACAATTGGATTTTATAATATTATAAAATTCAACATAACTAGTTGAATTTGATACGCTACAAAGGGTTGGGTGAGAAACCAAAAACAAATTCAAAGTTGGCTGCTTTGGCTCCATTATAAATACCGCCCCCCCAAGCATGTTGTATTATCACACTGCTATGCATTAAATCAAGAAAGCTACAATCCCACATATTACCAATGAAGTTCAGAAACCCTCCAGTCCTGCTTTTCATTCTCTCCGTCCTTTCACTCTCGATACCATGGACAACTGCAAGAACAGTTTCCATTGATGGCTTTCTCCAATGCCTCACAAAATATCCTCACCCTGCCCACACAATCCAAGAATCAATTTACACCCCTCAAAATAGCTCATTTCAATCTGTTTTGGTAGCACATATCAATAACCGCAGATATTCTACAGCTGCAACTCCAAAACCTTTGGCCATAATAGCAGCCAAGAATGAGTCCCACGTCCAAGCAACTGTGCTTTGTGCCAAACATCATGGGTTGCAAATTAAAATCCGAAGTGGTGGCCATGATTTCGAGGGTTTATCTTACACGTCGGATGTGCCCTTTGTCATTCTCGACATGTTTAACATTAACTCCATTGATGTTAATGTTGCTGATAAGAGCGCTTGGGTTCACTCTGGAGCTACTCTTGGAGAAGTTTATTATGCAATTGGTACAAAAACCAACGTTTACGGCTTTCCTGCTGGGATTTGTCCAACGGTTGGTGCTGGTGGCCATTTTAGTGGCGGCGGCTATGGGTTTTTGATGAGAAAGTATGGGCTTAGCGTCGATAATATCGTGGATGCTAGGCTAGTTACTGCGAATGGTAGAATCCTTGATAGAAAGTCAATGGGAGAGGACCTTTTCTGGGCCATCAGAGGAGGTGGTGGAGCTAGCTTCGGAGTTATTCTTTCATGGAAGCTCAAGCTGGTTCCAGTTCCACCCAAAGTGACTGTGTTCAGCCTTACAAAGACCATAGAGGAAGGTGTTACAGATTTGGTTTACAAGTGGCAAACTGTTGCACCCCAGCTGCCCAAAGAGGTCTTCCTCAGAGCACAGCCACAAGTGCAGAATATTGATACCAAGGGAAACAAGACTGTGGGAGTATCATTCATTGGCCATTTCTTGGGAACAAGTGACAAGGTTGTGGCATTGTTGAATGAGAGTTTCCCTGAACTGGGCTTACAACGAAAAGACTGCTATGAAGTGAGCTGGGTGGAATCCACTGTAATTTGGGCTGGAATTCCTATTGGAACCCCCATAGAAATTCTTCTCAACAAGTCCATTGACCCAGGGACCTTCTACAAAGGTAAGTCAGACTATGTGAAGGAACCAATTCCAAAACATGTTTTTGATTCTATATGGAAGAAGATGATTGAGATAGAGCAGATTTGGTTGGATTGGAACCCTTATGGTGGAAGAATGAGTGAGATTTCTGAGTCAGCAACTCCGTACCCTCACAGGGCCGGAAACCTATTTTTTGCTCTATACTATTCGTCGTGGTCTGACGAAGGGATTGAGGCCACCAACAAGTACGTTAACTTAACAAGAGAGTTGTATGACATGATGACACCATATGTCTCCAAGAATCCAAGAGAGGCGTTCCAAAACTACAGGGACCTCGACATAGGTGCGAACCAGGATAATAAGACTAACTTTGAAACTGCTACACTTTATGGAAGGAAGTACTTCAAAGGTAATTTTGATAGATTGGTGCGTGTGAAAACCAAGGTGGATCCTCATAATTTTTTCAAGCATAAGCAAAGTATCCCCCCTCTTTAGAGAGAGATGTATACTATGTATATGTGATATCCATAAACAATAAATTCCACCTCTGAGAGAGAGAGAGAGAGAGAGAGAGAGAGAGAGAGAGAGAGATAGAATAAGTGGAAGGTTAACATAAATCATCTTATGAGCTGCGTGTCATGCTTGATGATGTTATTGATGTTACCAAAATATTCATTTTATTTGTTGTAAAATAAAGATGACGATCTCTTGTAACCTCTACTATATGTGTTCTTTCTAAACCCGAATATAATCAACAAGTCCTTCACATAGATACAAATGACTCCTTTTGGTAATTTTTTTTTTTTTGGAAACCTCCTTTTGGTACATTAACTCATAAAGGGGTTGAGCTTTACGTAAGTTTTCAAATCATGTTCACACAATGAACAATGAACCTTATCTACTAAAGAAATCAATTGTAGGCTGGCCAAAATGTTGAAGCACATCCTCAAACCCTCTCCCTGTACGTCTAAGAAATGAAGAAATTATGGAAAACTTTTTCTACACTTCTCTATCTAATGTTCATGAATCATCTGTTGGGATTTCTTATTCTTTATTTCTTCCTTTTCATTCCTAAAGCACAAATTCAAGCTTTGATTAATTTTTTTCTTCATAAAGGCCGTGTATGGTTGGGGGGAGACCATTATTATGTACAGGTGCCTGTTGATGAATTAACTGGGTGCCAAAAAAAAAAAACAAAAGTAAAGCAGCAATCCACCCACACAAAGCATATTATAATGCATATTTAAGTTCTTCACTCAATTGGTTGAGCTCTTCCATCTTCATCTATGTGGACAGAGGTTCAAAACCTCCAAGCACCTTTCTCCCAATCGCTTGTACTCGGAAAAAAAATAACCTTTCATTTATCGAAGCCAGAATGTAGGAAAAATAAATTATCGAAGACAGGGTTTTAATATTTCTCCTTTCTCGCTTTCCCAATTACCAAAGCACTGTGATTGAAAGAATTGAAAGTCAATGTTTAATAACTAAAAAGAAACTCATAATTTATTCTGGAAATGGCGGTGTGCCTAATAACTTTCAATATTCATACCTAATTTTTTGAAAGATATCTAAAAGTCAACTATACTAAAACTTAACATTGTTTTCTTCCTCAACGGTTTCACTAACGCTGTTAGTTTGTGACTTTGATGTAATGTTGAATATTGTTAGGATACCACGTACAAATTTAGAAATTAGAATGATGGATACAATATTGGCCTTTTATTATGTGCTTTAAATTGTTATAAGATTGTTGGGTTGATTGGCTTCATAAGACTATAATAATAAGAAATAATATTTGATGTGTTTGTTTCAATTTGAATTATAATTGATGTGTTTCATTTCACATGACTGTTAGATGTGAAAAGTGCGTAAATGAAAGTTATAGAAAAAATAAATACTAAGTGGCAAACTGTTCACTACTAAAAAAAGGCTCAAAAGAGACTGAGTACTATCAGTCCCTTTTGGCTTCTTTAGGGACTGAAAACAGTGCCTATTGTAGTATTAGGTACTGATATATATTAGTGTCTTTTAAAGGAGTCCTCTATTGATAAATATGTCACTGATTATAAAAATCAGTGCCTAATTTTCGCAATGGGTCCCACATTCCTAGCACCCAATACGCGTACATCAATCCCAAATACATCCGTGCCTAATAATCAAAAGGCACAGAAAGCTCATCAGTCCCTACTAAAATAGAAAAGCATTTTCATTATTTTTGATATTTATATTTATTTGGTGTTTTTTTTTATATGATTTGTAATTTTCAATTTATCCACCATCCGTGCCTATAAAAAATATTCTTTTAAAAGTTATCATATATTTAAACAGAAAGTGTTGAAAGTGGTGGACCTATCCTCATGACTATTACATTAATATTTTCATACTGAAAATAGACCAAGAATTGCAAGTGGTCAACCTTTTTAGCGAGGATATTATAGTTATGATATTAAAAACCAAAAACTTACTTGGAAAAGAGAAAAAATACAGAATTTCATTAAGCTCCACCTTGCTATTCACCATTAACTGCCATTCAGCTCCTCCTTGCTTGACTTGATTCGCCATTGAGTTTCTCCTTGCTTGACTGGATTTGCCACAATCACTCAACTGAGTATTGGCTTTCCTCTGGCCAGAAGGTAATTATGAGGTACTCTCTATATGCTAAGGTATATATCAATATAAATGAAATACAAACAGCATGCCTATAAATTGGAAAACAAACTAATTTGCATATTATCATGCATTTCAATGGTTCTCTCAAGATCTGGAAGTGAGTTTTCATAGTATAACTCACCTTGGTAAGAACTTTGCAAGAACATACAATCTTTTAGCACCATGTCTCCCAACTTGCTTGATCTTCCTGACATCTAGAAAATGTGACGAATACAAAAAGGGAAAGGGCAATGATCACATATTAGTTTACCATATAGAAAAAGGATTATTTCTCCATTGTTACAAAAGAAGTAACTTTCTGATTTGAATGAGTGACAATAGCAGTTAAATTTCGCATTGAAGAAACAAATGGGAATCAATGTAGATAATCTCTTGGAGTTATTTCAGGGCTAGTTTGGTATTGCTGTGCTTTTTTTTAAAACTGCTTCTGCTGTGCTGTGAGAATAAACAGCTGTGAAAGAAAACAACTAGGCGTTTGGTAAATTGTATTAGAAAAAGTGCTGTGAAGAGTCAAAGTGTTTGGTAAATTTTTATTAGAAGTGCTTTTAATATATATAATGACCAAAAAGGACATCATGATGAAATTGTTACTTATTTTGCCACAAATTCTAAATTTTTAAAGTAACAAAATTAGTTCCAATTCCAAATATTGTGACCAAAAATATAAAAATATAAACAAAATTAAATTAAGAAAGTAACCTAAAAAGACCCCATCCCACACCGTACCCACCTGCATCTCTCTCTCTCTCTCTCCATTGCCCCAAAACACCAAGAGAAAAAACCCAGATCGAGAATTTTAAAACCAAAAACTCAACCCAAACCCAGATAGAGACTGTGTTGTCATCAAAGAAAACAACAAGAAGGAAATCAAATCCAAATGAAAATTTTGTTTTCCTGTGGTTTTGATATGAGTTTCAACTTTCCCTTGATTTTGGTTTCCAAGAGAAGGTCAACGAATTGTTGATGGATTCAAGAATCTATTTTTTGTGAAAATCGTTGATCAAGGAGCGTAGATGCCTGTATTGCTATGGATTTTGGTCCTCCACAATTCGCATACAGATGTTTAAAGATATATTTGGGGTTTGGATCTTTTGTGGTTGGAGTGGAGATCACAAACTGGGGAGCTAGGATTGAGTTTTTATTTTAAGCTGTGGTTTGGATTTTTGTGGCTGGAGTGGAGATAACAGCGTAGAGAGCTAGGGGCTGGGTATTTTTTTGGTATGAATCGAGTTGCAGACAGAAGTCGAGTTGCAAGAGAGAAGAAGAAGAATCGAGTTGCAAGAGGGATAAAAGCTGTCAATTTAGAAAATTATTAGGGGTATTATGGGAAACGTGAAAATTCATTTAAAAGAACCGGCTGATTTTTTTTTAAGCAGCTTTAAGAAGCAGCGTGTTGGCTGCTTCGAGATTCTGCTGTGGATCACCGCAGTTTTTAAAATAAGCAGCCTTCAATTGTTTTACCAAACGCTTTTGTTTCCAAAACTTTTTTTATAAGCTGCTTATTTATTAAGCGCAGCAATCCCAAACGCCACCTCAGTCAATGATAAATCAAGATCACATAAGCATTCAAGAACCAATAACATTTTGATAAACCCATGTGAAAACATAGAGATATGCACCAACCTAGCTGTGGTTTTCAAACAGAACAGCCTATAAAGCTTCAGCCCATGGCCTTAAAAAGAAAGATATAAAATTAGAAAGAAAAGAAAAACATCAACAATAACAAATAGAAGCCACAGTTAGTCAAAGTAGTGCACCAAATTTAACCTTATGTCTCTAACTCTAGTCAATACAAAATTTCATCACAATAAACTAAATTTATCAGATAAAAAGGAATAATAAATAAATTTTATGAATATAAATTAAGATATAAAATGTGCTCATCAACAGCCATAAAATACCATTAATTAAGCTCCTCCTCCTTGACTTGGTGTAGTCTCCATTTGCTTCAAGGGGCAGCTCATCTTCAAGCCTTTTTCCATTCCTCTACACCAAAATTTTCCAAGATATTAAGACAAACTGTACCTAATGTCAATTGTCATGTACAACACTACTTGTGCCCCTGTTATATGAAATTTATGAATTACCTCAACATCCATGTGTACCACAATTGTAATGGGTATTTTTTAAAGATGCATCCACAAGCTCAAAGGGAAGTACCAAAAATGAGGAGAATCTAAGAGTCATGAATTAGTAAATTCGAGGAAAGCCGAAGATGACATTTAATCATAATGCTGCAGTTAATACCTACCATAGAGATAGATGACAATTAATAATCAAGATAAATGGGTAAAAGGGTAGGGAATAACTCAAAATTAGCTTAAACAGTAAATGACTACTATGTTGCTACTCTTACTCCTGCCTAGTATGCGAATCCCTCCTATTCATTGGTTTTGGTCAACATATTTGCATTTTCAGGCTCAAAGAAGCATCTTCGTACCAAAATATTTGTTTCCAAAACTACCTCACTCCGTCATTTGAATGAATGCGTTAACTAATTAATTAATTAATTACTCTGCTTCAAAAAGAGAGAGAGAGAGAGAGAGAAAAAAAAAACACAAGGAAATTCCAATTATGTAAATTCCTATTGAGCGTTTTTCTAGTAGTGATGTAAAACAATGATGCCTAGCTACGACTACTCTGCTTTCAATATATGTAAATTCCAATGTTCCATTATGACCAAAACCCAATTCTCAGTTTTGTTTTCTTTTGAAAGATTAATTGGTTCCAGACTGTTAATTGATCCTTGGTTCCAAATATGTAAGCATATGTTACAATTAATTAACTAAAGCCCCCCATAGTTGTCTATCTAATATAGTTCATGCAACCCGTGATTTTAATACAGACAAAATCACAGGTGCCAATAAAAGAGAAAATCAGTAACAAATCAAATGCACAAGAACAGAACAGTAAAATACCTTCCCTCTTATTTTTCTCCCTTTTTTCTTTCAAAGCTTCTCTTTCCTATACTAGCAACAATAAAATCAAAACAAAAAATACAGCAACAGCAAAACAAGAAAAGTCCAAATATCAAATGCCGACAAATTAAACCAGTCCAAAAACACCAAATCAGAAACACCTAAACATTGAAAGCTTAGGGATTTTCATACCTTAAGATTAAAGCCCAGAGAGGCAGAGAGATCCGAGAGAGAAGAGGATCTGAGTGAGATTGAGAGAGAGGAGGGAGGAGGTGGATCGAGAGTTGAGAGAGAGAACGAGATAGGGTTGATAGAGTGAGGAGTGAGAGTGCGAGTGAGAGCGAGAGAGCGAGACTTGCTTTCCTGATGAAAGAAAAGAAAATTGAAAACCAAAATTTGAGAGGGTATACAGCTGTCAAAATTTTAGATGGCAAAAGAGGGGTACAAAAAGAAAGAATGGTGTAGACAATGTAATGTATATGTATAAAGTCTTTAGTTGGCACTGTCTTTGTGTTGGTTCGTGCCTTTACTGGAAATGATGGAGGGTTTTAGGCACGGTTTTTAGTTTTTCCGTGCTTTATTCTCTACCGTATTCAAATAATTAGTCATGAAAATTATTAATCCGAATCCAATAACATTTTATAGGGACTGTTTCTATTATCAGTTCCTAATAGCATTCTATAGAGACTATTTTTATATCTGTCTCTAATAAAGGTCCCTATAGAGCATTTTTCTAGTAGTGGTTGCACCCAAGCTGCCCAAAGAGCTCTTCCTCAGGGCAATGCCACAAGTGAAGAATATTGATACCAAGGGAAAAAAGACTGGCAGTATCGTTCCTTGGCCATTTCTTGGTTGTTGCATTGCTCAATGAGCGGTTCCCTGAATTGGGTTTACAACGAAAAGACTGCTATGAAGTGAGTTGGGTGGAATCCACTGTATTTTGGGCTGACAATCCTATTGGAACTCCGATAAATGTTCTTCTCAACAAGCCAACTGAACCTGAAACCTTCTACAAAGGTAAGTCTGACTATGTAAAGAAGCCACTTCCAAAACATGTTTTTGAATCTATATGGAAGAAGATGATCGAGATTGAGAATATTTGGTTGGATTGGAACCCTTACGGTGGATAAATGAGTGAAATTTCTGTGTCAGAAACTTCATACCCTCACAGGGCTGGAAATCTATTTTTTGCTCTATACTATTCGTCGTGGTATGATGAAGGGATTGAGACCACCAACAAGTATCTTGGCTTAATAAGAGAGTTGTACGAAATGATGACTCCATATGTCTCCGAGAATCCAAGAGAGGCCTTCCAAAACTACAGGGATCTCGACATTGGTGCCAATCAGGACAGTCAGACTAACTTTGAGACGGCTAAACTTTATGGAAAGAAGTACTTTGAAGGTAATTTTGATAGATTTGTACATGTGAAAACCAAGGTGGATCCTCATAATTTTTTCAAGCATAAACAAAGTATCCCAACTCTTTAGAGAGAGAGAGAGAGACAGAGAGAGAGATGGAGATGTATAATAAACTCCACCTCATATATAAATATGTGTGTGCGCGCATATATGTGTGTATATAGAGAGAGAGTGAGAGAGAGAGAGAGAGAGAGGGAGAATAAGTGGAAGCTTGTTTACATGTATGATGTGCATGCTTGGTTGATTATGTTATCGACGTAACCAATATCGATTTAATTTAATGTTGAATAAACTGAAGTTCTAGGAAATTCTATTATTGCATAATAATTATTTACGAAGAATGTTTAAAAATATATACTCTCAAGTCTAAAACCCAGGCAGAGCTTATTGTAAAGCATTTTGTAAACCTCAATCCTGATAAGCTTAGAGCAGCATATATACTAGGCCTATTAAGGAGTACCTCCTAATTGAACATTGGAATTTTTAATAAGAAAAAGTTCGTTTACTTCTAGACCCATAGAGAAGTAACTCCTAATTGAACATTGGAATTTTTTCTAATAATGATTTTCTTTATCCAGAGAAAGGACCTTATGGTTAATTTTTCATATGAAATTCATACTTAAGTGAAAGGGGTAAATTAAAAATTAAACTTGCTGACCATAGATTAGATAACAAGGTAAACCTAACAACTGTCACTATTATAAAAAACACTTTGCGTGACGAAATAATTTTGTTGCGCAAAGTACAATTTCGTCGCGCAAACTTTGCGCGATGAAATTTTGGTCGCGCAAGTTCTGTCGCGCAAAGATCGTAAAGAAAGGTTTTGCGCGACGAAAAATATTTTTTGTCTTGCATAGATACTTTGCGCGACGAACGATAACAACTTTGTGCGACGAATACTATCAACTTTGTGCGACAAATATTAATTACTTTGCGCGACGAAAGTTAATGTCGCGCAAATCTTTGCGCGACGAAATATTCAATTTTTTTAAAATTTTGTTTTTTTTTTAATTTTTAATTAAAATAAACTAGTTTAATAGTTTGCTCGACAAAATATTTTGTCGCCCAAGGTTTTTGACATTTTGTTTTATTATTTCTCTTATATCAATTTCATTATATTAAATTTTCAAATTTTTACTTTTTAAATTTAATTTTATTGTATGATTTTATTTTTTTTAATTACTTTAATTTAAATTGACATATTCAAAATAAAATTACATATGAAAAATAGTGGTCAAATTATCCAATATATATAATATTCAAAATGTACACATAAATTAACAAAGTACAATAATAAAATCTACAAGCCTATTGTGGTGGTAGTGGCGGAGGATATGTTTCGATAGTGTCCAAATCCTCAACTTTAGCCGTCAAAGTCTCGACGATTCCCTACCAAAAAAAAAACAAATATTGTCAAATAACAAAAAATTGGCATAAACTCAAAACTAACTCCAAAAACACATATTAATGAAGAAAAAAAAATTAAAGTTTGGAGAGAATATACCTTTTGGCAAGATTTTGAGTGAGTGAGAATGAGAGGGAGAAGTGAGTGTGAGAGAATAGAGAAGATAGTGAGAGAGAGATGAAAGAGTGAGTGAGAGTGAGAGATGATGAAAAGAGAGATAAGAGAGTGAGTGAGAGTGAGAGATAGTGAAGAGAGAGATGAGAGATTAAGTGAGAGGAGTGAGTGTGAGAGAAGGAAAGAGAGAGGAGAGGTAAGAGTAGAAGACATTGAGAAAATGGTGGAGGTGTTATTTTGGTTTTAAAAACCGTATCACTTTGCGCGACGAAATAATATATTGGTCGCGCAAAGTCTCGAAATTTTTTTATAAAAAAAATTCCAATTTTTGGTGCGCGCCCAAATTTTTAGGGTTTTGCACGACGAAATTTTGGTCGCTCAAAGTTTTGCGCGACCACAATATTCCCGCTTCCCATTTTTGGTACCCGCCCAAATTTTTCGGGTATACTTTGCGCGACGAACGACTATATATTGGTCCCGCAAAGTCATAAATTTTTTTAAAAAAATTCCCATTTTTGGTACCCGCCAAATTTTTAGAGTATACTTTGCGCGACGAACTACTATATATTGGTCGCGCAAAGTTGGAAAAAAAAATTTAAAAAAAATTCACATTTTTGGTACCCGCCCAAATTTTTCGGGTACACTTTGCGTGACGAACGACTATATATTGGTCCCACAAAGTCGTAATTTTTGGTACTCGCCAAATTTTTAGAGTATACTTTGCGCAACGAATTACTATATACTAGTCGCGCAAAGTCGTAAAAAAAAAATTTAAAAAAAATTCGCATTTTTGGTACCGCCCAAATTTTTAGAGTATACTTTGCGCGACAAATTATTATATTGGTCGCGCAAAGTCTTAAAAAAAAAAAATTAAAGCTACTAATAAATATATATACTATTCAATTTCTTAAGTGTTATACGTACAAAATAAACAAATTTAAAGCTACTAAACGATCCAACCGTCAAACTTGTTTGTTTATACTTCGAGATCTTATACGCCAAAATTCAGAAAAAATAAACATTAAGAGATCAAGTAATGGGACAAAACATTTCGACGGTTATAAAAGAAAAATCAAGATTTAACGGTTATTTCAACTCTGATTTTGATTATTTTTTACAGCTACACTCCTGGACCCTATATGAATACAATGACTGCATTCGATCTTCAATTGAAAATATTTACACTAGTGGATACCACAAAATCTTATGTTATATTTAATTAAAGTATAAATAAACTCTTAATTGTTAGTGAATATATTGTTTTGATGGCATACACATTCTACGAAACTAGTTTCAACGATCCAACCATCAAACTTGTTTGTTTACACATCGAGATCATATACGCCAAAAATTGGGAATTTTTTTTTTCAGAGATCAAGTAACGGGACAAAACATTTTGACGGTTATAAACAAAAAATCAAGATTTAACGGTTATTTCAACTCTGATTTTGATGATTCTTTACAGCTACACTCCTTGACCCTATATGAATACAATGATTGCATTCGATTGTCAATTTAAAATATTTACACTAGTGGATACCACAAAATCTTATGTTATATTTAATAAAAGTATAAATAAACTCTTAATTGTTAGTGAATATATTGTTTTGATGGCATACGCATTCTACGAAACTAGTTTCAACGATCCAACCGTCAAACTTGTTTGTTTACACTTCGAGATCATATACGCCAAAAATCGGAAAAAATAAACATTCAGAGATTAAGTAATAGGACAAAACTTTTCGACGGTTATAAACGAAAAATCACGATTTAATGGTTATTTCAACTCTGATTTTGATGATTTTTTACAGCTACACTCCTTAACCCTATATGAATACAATGACTGCATTCGATCGTCAATTTAAAATATTTACACTAGTGGATACCACAAAATCTTATGTTATATTTAATGAAAGTATAAATAAACTCTTAATTGTTAGTGAATGTATTGTTTTGATGGCATATGTATTCTATGAAACTAGTTTCAACGATCCAACCGTCAAACTTGTTTGTTTATACTTCGAGATCGTATACCCTAAAAATCGGAAAAAATAAACATTCAGAGATCATGTAATGGGACAAAACTTTTCGATGGTTATAAACAAAAAATCACGATTTAACGGTTATTTCAATTTCGATTTTGATGATTTTTTACAGCTACACTCCTTGACCCTATATGAATACAATGAACCAATTTGATCGTCAATTTAAAATATAATACATTTAAAATATTATATTTTTCTAACAAAATAATTATTTATTTATTTATTTTTATTTTTGTAAAGACTTTGTGAGACGAAGTTTAGAAATTCGTCGCGCAAAGTCATGCAAAGATTTTTATTAAAAAAATTATTTTATTTATTTTTGTAAAGACTTTGCGAGACGAAACACACTTCGTCGCGCAAGACTTTGTGCATCGAATTTTATTGTTTCGTTGCGCAAAGTCATCTAAAGATTTTTAAAAATAATTTTTTATTTTGTTTATTTTTGTAAAGACTTTACGAGACGAACCACACTTCGTCGCGCAAAGGTTTGTCGCGCAAAGTGACTTTGTGTGACGATTTGTGTTTCGTTGCGCAAAATTTAGTCGCATAAGACTTTGAGCGACAAAGTTTAATTTTCGTCGCGCAAAGTCACTTTCAGCGACAAATTGTGTTTCGTCGCGCAAAATTTGGTCGCGCAAGGAGTTTTTTTTACTAGTGTGTATGACTAGTCAATAACTAGTCATAGGTCTGAGTACACACAACAGAATACACATTCATTTATCATTCAATTCTCAAACCCCCTACAAGCCTAGCAAACAACTAAGTGACAACCTATGCACTTAGAAGGACCCGTCAATTTACGCATCCATGTGCTAGCAATAACTAGGTGAGATATGTGTGAGAATCAAGTAAGAAAAAGCAGAGTAAGACAAAGCAACATTCAAAAGAACACACAAAGATGATGACCTAGATATCCACCACTAGGAAAAACTAGGGGTCATCAACTGACGAGGCAATCCACTAAGAAGAAAGAAATAGTTATAGAAACACTAGGTATAAAGCTCAAGGATTTTAGGCCTATTAAGGAGTAGCTATACCTTTCCAAGCTATCTTCTTCTCTTAGCCAAAATGCTTGCAGCTAGTCGTTCATGATGATGGCAGCTTCCTCCTTCAGCTCGTTCATCTCACGGCACCAGAAGCACATCACGACTCGAAATCTGGAATGATGAAATGTAGATTCAAAACTGAGAATCAACTTCCTCAAGAAACCATTCTTGAAGAAAATCAATTCATAAATTTGAAATCTATATCTAGAATGATATGATTATTTTTAGAATAGCTAGATGTAGATTTAATGCACAAAAGCAAATTTCAAAAATGCTATTTTAGAAACCTCACAATGCACACTCACAGACTTCACAAGAGGCAAATTGGGTAAACTGCAGATTTGGGCTCCAAGCTTAGAATTGGGCCCATGACCTGTTGATTCGAAGAGAACGGCGTCACGAGTAAAACTCATTGTTTTGGCATGACGTATGGGCTTTTTCGGGCATCCGAAATTTGGAATGATGAAATGTAGATTCAAATATGAGAATCAACTTTCTCAAGAAACCATTCTTGAAGCAAATCAATTCATAAATTTGAAATCTAGATCTAGAATGATATGATTATTTTTAGAATAGCTAGATGTAGATTTAATGCACAAAAGCATATTTCAAAAATGCTATTTTAGAAACCTCACAATGCACACTCACAGACTTCACAAGAGGCAAATTGGATAAACTGCATACTTGGGCTCTGAGCTTAGAATTGGGCCCATGACCCGTTGATTCGAAGAGAACGGCGTCACGAGTAAAACTCATTGTTTTGGCATGACGTATGGGCTTTTTTGGGCATGCGAGATAATTTACTAGCTCGAATTCCAATTTTAAAGTTTTTACAGTTTTTGGAAACTTTGTTATTTTCCTATTTCAATTCCTTTGTTATTCCTAGGGTTTCTAGGAGTATTTAAACAAACTTTACCCGTGGTTAGGGTTATGTTTTGTTATTCCAGTTTATCAAATAAATCTTGAGGTTTTCTCATATTTTCCTGGTGGATTCTAGAATTACATGTTTTAGGCTAAGGTTTTAGCCGATTAATTGTCATGATGCGTCACATAACTTTTTAAAAAAGCCAAAATATCCTAGTGAAGTGAAGGCTCCATAAAAAATTTGCCTACTTATACCAAGGAGAGCAAAAAGGTTGCCCTAAAATTCCTACCGTTATCAGCAAATGATTGGCAACATAATAAGACAAAAGAAATTTTTGGACAGAGGAGCAAAAGCTGGCAAAAAAGATAAAATCGTACAAGCAGGATGACAGATCACCAAGGTGGACCAACCTACCATTGCAATGCATGATTTATTTTACCTTGATCAAAAGTGCCTCCTTGTTGAGCAAAAGCTATCTTGATAATCGTTTTGGCGGTCCACTATAAGCTAGCATCCTTATTCTAATCTAGATCCATTGAGTAGGATTATTACAAGGAAAAATACAAGTGTCAAGAAAAGCTAAAAACCAATTGGTTAAGCATACATCATATAACAAAAAATGTCCCTTATTTAATAGAATTGCTTCACTTTAAAGATAAAAATTGAGTAAAACAATATTCTTTTAAAAGAGAGATATTTAAAAAAATAAAAAGTTAAATACAAGTCATTGGGTGACGTGGGAGCACATATGTTTGTTGGGCCCAACACGTGAATAGTTTGGCTCTAGGGGGGAGTAGCCAAACTACTTATAAGCCCATGCAAGATCTCTAAACTTTTCAACATGGGATAATACTTTTACCAGTTTATGCTTTGCACCATTTCTTGTTACTTCATATACATGCTCTTGACTTTTGTTAAAAGTGCATGACTTTGAAATTGGTACTTAGGTGACGATGGGTAAAATTACTTGACACTCAAGCAAAACCACACAAACTTCACACACTTTAAACCTTGACCAAATATGCTTATGATGACTAGTCAACTGTCATATATGAATAACCACAACCAAGAACATACACAGAGCATATCAGTATGTACCTGCAAGCTTAGAGAATTACTAGTGACAACCTAAGCACTTAGAAGGACTTGTCAATCTAGGCATCCCCTATGTTAGCAACAACTAAGATAAAAGTGTGTAAAGGCATCATAATCAAGTAAACACCAAACAACAGAAAAGGATGACTAGTCAACCGCAGGAACACAAACTCATAAATACATGAACATCATGCGATGACTAGTCAACTGTCAAGAACATAAACCCAGAAAATTACAGAGATGCAAACCTGAAATTGTTCACCCAGAAACCCACCATTGGGAAAACTGGGAGTCATCAACTGACCAGCCATTCACTAAGCAAAAAGATTCTTACAAAAAAACACTAGCAAGCTCAACAAATCTTAGGTCTATTTAGGAAGATGAGCTATACCTCCTTTGTGCAATCTTCTTCTCCAGCTTAGCAAAACCATCAGCTTAGTCTTTCATGGCAATGACAGCTTCTTCTTTAGCTCTATCATCCCATGGCACTAGCTAGCCAGCTCCAACACAAACAAGAATGAACTTTGGATTCAAGGATTAAATGACCAATTTCTTCAAGAAACCATACTCTTGAAGAAATCAATATTGAATATGACCTAGATATATATGAGAGAGTGTTTGATCTAGCAAGATGAGGTTATCATATTTCAAATGCAGTTTTTAAAAAATCAATTTGGAAAACTCAAAGATGAAAAATATGAAGGTTTGCTCTTGAGGAAGAAGAAGAGAAAGTTTCCTAAGAAACTTACCCACAAAAGAAATGGCTGCCAAATGAGGAATTATTTTCCTTTTACATTGAAATTCCTAGGTTAGAATCGTATAAGGCAGCAGAGAATTTCGCAGAATAGGAAAAAACAAATGGGTAGGATCCAGTTGGAAACAGTGAGCTGGAAATCCTACTAATACAAACGTTGACTAGTCATACGAAGGAAAGATGACTAGTCATAATCTTTAGGAATTTAGTGAATGCAATGCAAAATTTACCTTTGTCAAACACATCGTTATCCATCATAATGTAGCCAAATAAGAACACCTAAAGATGTAATTCTTAATCTAAACTAGAGCTTGGGAAAATACAATGATTATCCTATTACAAAATTATCAAGGAAAGCTAAAAGAAAATCACAAAATGCATACACTTACAGACTTTATATTTTCTGCATGTCTAGTTCACTTCTTTATTATTTTTACTATGGTTTAGTTTTGGCCACCAATCATTTCATATTTTATTTCCTTCTCTTAAGCAATTAGCAAATTGATTGCAAAGGACCCACTAGTTAGGGATGGCAATTTTCCCCGCGGATAAGAGTCGTCGCGGGGATTCGACCCTAATGGGTCTGGTATGAAGGACAAAAAACGGGTATGGGGATGGGTACGGGGAATTTTTTGGGTATGGTGTTCGGGGAGGGGTGGGGATGATATTTTAATCCCCAACCCGAACCCTCCCCGTTTAGAATATAAATATATATATATATATATATATTAATTTTTTTGATGAGGTATATATATTATAGTATATATAAATATGCTATTAAAGTAATTGTACCAACTAAGTTTTTTATTATTATATTATGTACTTATATAATTTATACAAATCTTAAGCCACACTACTTATTTATTTAGTTAACTTCCAGTACATATATAAACATTCTTATATTGTCTAATAAGTATATATTATATCTTGCCTTAGTACTATTTTTTTTTCAACAAAGTAGTTATATATTGGTTTTTTCTTCCATAATGGGGCGGGTCGGGGAACCCATTTCCCAACGAAGGTGGGGATGGGGAATCCCCGATATGAATATTGCGGGTATAAAGGCGGGGATGGGGGAAAAGAGCTTAACGGGGATGGAGATGGGAATGGCATACCCACCCCCGATTCGACCCATTGCCATCCTTACCACTAGTGCAGTGGTTTGGTGTATTTAGTATGCTATCGCCCCTCTCAATAGGAAAGGTTTTCAAAAAAATAAAAATTATTTCTATCTTGTGGTGTTGGTTGTGAGGATCACTTGCAAGACAACCTTGGAGAACCATGGCGGCCAAAGTTCGTAGGCTACAACAAAGATTTGCAATTTGAAGCTATTGTAGATGGATGTCTCTTTTCACACATCCATTAACCGTTGGAGTTTGGCCTTATCAATTGCGGGTTACTGTTTTGACTAAACCATTCCAGGGTTGGGCCTTGATCGGCCACTTTCTGCACTACAAGTTCATCAACCACTAGCCCAATGAATTTTACTTCAAAACCCAAATTCAATTGTGGGTTTTTGAAGAGTTGGGCAGCAGTTGTAGGTGTTTTTTTCTTTTTGCCAAAGTTAGAATGGGAGAGGGGTTTTCTCCATCTCATATACACACACTACCAAAGTGCTATGGATTCTGAACCACTCAAAGATTTGATAACTTTAGAAGTATACATCTGTTTATTACAAGAGTTGATGAGTTTGTCAAATTAACTACCTCTAATATGTACAGTTAAAACATGATCTTATTTGTGCATTGGAAAAACGTGGACTTATTTGTCTTAATAGGTGTCTGGTTTAATCGGTTTGAAACTTAGAATAACTCACCATATGGAAAGCGAGCCTGCTGGTCTATTATATATATTATGTAATAGATCATATTACAAAATTTGATGCGTTTGTTTGAACTTTGAAGTATAGGATTGTTGTGTTTCATTTCACAAAATACTAAAGAAAATCACTAGTATTGAGCAATTAAACTACCAAACATGTCGAACCAATTAAACAATCGAATACTTATTTGATTTGGTTTCGTTTTCTCCCCCGATTTTAGCTCAAATTGTACCTTTCAACGATGAAATGATTTGGTCGTCCAAACCGCATCGGACAATTTACAAATACCAACTACGAGAGCAATTAATGCACCAAACATATATAAAATGAATGAAATCACATGGCCAACATCAGAATGATCCCTTATGATAAGGTTCTCCATGCATACTCGTCGATTTCCGCAAGTTTTTCTTAATAATAGATCCATGCTTTCCATATGATGAGTTTAATAACTGAAACAGGAGTCAAGCATCGCTGTTTTATGGACTTCCGGACAAAACCTGTCAAAACAGTCCATCGCGTGCAGAACACCAAATATTATAGAATTTCAGAGAGGATTTCGCAATCCGGGCATGATATACTCGAGCTTTAGGATTGAGACAGGGCTTTTAAAATTCCATCTGCCATTCTGTTGTAGACTTTTATAAAGAAATTTCAATCTGTTTTTGCTAATATTAGAGTAGTCTACGATGGCTATAGTGCATCCATATTTGATACATATTTACTGCCAAATTAACAATTAAAAGATGATCCAAAGCATGTGAAACACGTAGACTTATTTCTTTTGGTGAAATTATATAATACTACGGTATTATGACCACGTGGTATATCTTATACACATGTTATAATCTGGATGGATGATAAAGTTTATTTTCCCCATTTTTAAGTAATAGTATCAACAAATATCCACTTATATTATAACACGTGTACTAGATGTACCACATGATCGTATTACCGTAGTATTTTATAGTCACTCACATGGAAGGGGCCATTTTGGCGAGAATATAGACTTATTTGTCTTAATCCGTTGAAACTTATAATGATAACTCATCAGATATGCAAAGTATGGTCTATTATTATGTAATAGTCATGGCAAAGCAAAGTTGATATTAAAAAAATGGAAGGAGACCATGTTGCCTACAGTAGCTCGATGAAAGCCCAAAGAAAAATTCCAAAGTGGCGTGCTTCGGCTTCATTATAAATACTGCCCCAAGTCCGTTATCTTGTCACACAGCCAAGAATTAAAGCAAGAAAGCCACAGCCCCTGACAATGAAGTTCCGAAACACTCTAGCACTTTTCATTTGCTCTGTCCTTTCATTCTCAGTATCATGGACAACTGCAAAAACAGTTGACATTGATGGCTTTCTCCAATGCCTCACAAAATATTCTCATGCCCACCCAATCCAAGAAGCAATTTACACCCCTCAAAATGCCTCCTTTCAATCTGTTTTGTTATTGCATATCAATAACCGCAGATACTCGACATCCTACAACTCCAAAACCTTTGGCCATAATAACAGCCAAGAATGAGTCCCATGTCCAAGCAACCGTGCTTTGTGCCAAACATCATGGATTGCAACTTAAAATCCGAAGTGGTGGCCATGATTTCGAGGGTTTATCTTACACGTCGGATATCCCTTTTGTCATTCTCGACATGTTTAATATTAACTCCATTGATGTTAATCTTGCGGATAACACCGCTTGGGTTCATTCTGGAGCTACTCTTGGAGAAGTTTATTATGCAATTGGTACAAAAACCAACGTTTACGGGTTTCCTGCTGGGCTTTGTCCAACGGTTGGTGCTGGAGGACACATCAGTGGTGGCGGTTATGGAGTTATGATGAGAAAATATGGGCTTAGCGTCGATAATGTGGTGGATGCTAAGATAGTTACTGTGAAGGGTCAAATCCTTGATAGAAAGTCAATGGGAGAAGACCTGTTTTGGGCCATCAGAGGAGGTGGTGGAGCTAGCTTCGGAGTCATTCTTTCATGGAAGCTCAAGCTGGTTCCAGTTCCAGCCAAAGTGACTGTATTCAACGTTACAAAGACCATAGAGGAAGGTGCTACAGATCTCGTTTATAAGTGGCAAACTGTTGCACCTGAGCTGCCTGAAGATCTCTTCCTCAGAGCAATGCCACAAGTGAAGAATATTGATACCAAGGGAAATAAGACTCGTGGCAGTATCATTCATTGGCCAGTTTTTGGGACAAAGTGAGGACGTTGTTGCATTGCTGAATGAGCGTTTCCCTGAATTGGGTTTACAACGAACAGACTGCCATGAAGTGAGGTGGGTGGAAGCCACTGTATTTTGGGCTGAGAATCCTATTGGAACTCCGATAGATGTTCTTCTTGACAAGCCAACTGAACCAGCAACCTTCTACAAAGGCAAGGCAGACTATATGAAGGAACCACTTCCAAAATATGTTATAGAAGCTTTATGGAAGAAGATGATTGAGATAGAGAATATTTGGGTGGATATGAACCCTTACGGTGGAATGATGAGTGAGATTCCTGAGTCTGCAACTCCATACCCTCACAGAGCTGGAAACCTATTTTTTGCTCTATACTATAGCTCGTGGTATGATGAAGGGACTGAGGCCACTGACAAGTACGTTCGCTTAACAAGAGAGTTGTATGACATGATGACTCCATATGTCTCCAAGAGTCCAAGAGAGGCCTTCCAAAACTACAGGGATCTCGACATTGGTGTGCAATCAGGATAATCATACTAGCCTTGAAGTTGCTACAGTTTATGGAAGGAAGTACTTTAAAGGTAATTTGGCTAGGATTGGTACGGGTGAAAACCGCTGTTGATCCTCATAATTTTTTCAGGCATAAACAAAGTATCCCACCTTTTTAGAGAAGAGAGAGAGAGGGACGTATGGATAATAAATTCCACCTCATATATATTCATATATTGTGAGGATAAGTGGAAGGGAGAGAGAATAAGTAAAAGGTTTAGATGTATCATGCTTGATTATGATATCGATGTAACCAACATCGATTTAATGTATTGTTAAAGATGATGAATAAACTGAAGTTCTATTTATTTGCAATGATTTGTACATTTTTAAAGGGTTTTTAACTTTAATGGTCCCTAAATTTGTACCCGAATTTCAATTGGGTCCTCTAAGATTGGGCAGAGTTTTTTTTTTTTTTTTTGATCAAATAGAAAGTTTCATTCAACCGTAGCACCAACCAATGATAACGTTTACAAACGAACGGAGAGCGTTAGTGTGGCCTCATTAAAACCTTGCCATCCAAAACCCCCAATGGGGGAAAATCCGGTCAAGGAAAAAGAGTACCACCGCATCTCAAAAACAAACAATGAATTACACCATAGCTATATCCTTATCTAAAAGAATGCTTAACCATGGAGGAGCACGGTCTTTCCAAAAAAGGCGAGATCTCACTCTCAACCCATGTTGAGCTAGACTATGTGCCACCCCATTACCCTGCCGGTGTTGGTAGAACACTCCAGCCACCTCTCGATCAACCATTAACCGACGAACATCCTCCACCACATTACCAATATTACTCCACCAATCCAAACCATCTTTAAGAATAGAAACAGCTTCTTGAGAATCAAGACCAATGGTAAACCGAGTAAAACCCATGTATCCTATCATCAATAACCCTTCCCGGACAGCCACCAACTCCGTGCCCAAAACATCCAAACCAGGTGGACCAAACGATGCGAAACCACAGATAAAGTTTCCGGCGTGGTCACGACAAACTCCCCCCAGACCCCGATCACCTTGCTCATGTCCCACAGCCCCATCACAGTTAAGGAGAAGAGTATTGACCCGTGGTTTCAACCAATGGGCCTGCGGAGAGACGAGGGGGAGCTTGGACCGCTCCTCACAAGATTTAAACACTTCCAGCATTTCCATCGTGTTTTCCACCATATTATCCACCCGTGTAATCTGTTTCCCATGCAAAGAATCATTACGTAGTTTCCACGCACTCCACGCACAACAAGCAAATCGCTCTAAGTCAGCTTTCGATAGCATTGAAGCCACAGCCTCAAAAGCATCAGCGAAGGTGCCCCCCGCCATATTAATTCGCCTGATGAAATGGGTACACTTCCATAGCTTTTGACTCATTTTACACGACCACAAAGCGTGGAAAGCATCTTCAGGATAGTTCCCACACCTTGAGCACACATGAGACGGAAGCACCCTTTTCTTAAATAAATTGACTGCAGTTGGCAGAATTTCAGTACATGCCCGCCACAGCAGCATCTTAATTTTGTTGGGGACATCTAGCTTCCAAATTCGCTTCCAGAAGCCTTCTTGAGCACTCTGATCCGATCCTCCCACTCCAAAATCCTCATCGCACTGCCTTTCCGCCACACGATACCCAGTTTTAACGGAATATTTCCCGTTCTTTGAGAAAAACCAATATTTGCTATCACCCAACTGTGAAACTGATCCCAAAGCGATGCCAGAAATGATATCCCGATCTTCCAAGCTAAAATGTTGCTCTAACAGTGGCAAATTCCAAGAGCCAGAAGCCGTTAGAAGGTCAGAGACCATAGACGTCTGCTCCAGCCCTCTAGTCATCAATGGTTTAAAGGTAAATGGTTTTGGAATCCACTTATCTTGGAGAACACGGATAGAAGCTCCATTGCCCACCCTCCAAAGCAAGCCATCCTCAATAACCTCACGTCCCCACAGAATAGATCTCCATATCAGTGACGGCGAACTCCCCAAACTAGCCTGCATAAAATCATCCTCTGGAAAATATCGGGCTTTAAGCATCTTAGCCACCAGAGAGGTGGGGTTCTCTAAAATTCGCCAAGCCTGTTTTGCGACCATGGCTTTATTAAAAGCTTCAAAGTGTCTGAAACCAAGGCCTCCCAGCCATTTTGGCTTACACAATTTTCTCCAACCCAACCAATGAATTCCTTTCCTACCACTCTTCCCCCACCAGTACCTTGCAATCATAGCAGATAATTCCTGACACAAAGATTTTGGCAGCTGAAATACTCCCATTGTATAAGTAGGTAGTGCCTGACCAACCGCCTTAATTAAGACCTCCTTGCCCGCCGCTGACAGCAACTTCGTATCCCAAGTATTAAGCTTGCGCCACACTTGTTCTCGCACATGATTAAACATCCGGGATTTGCTGCGTTGAGCTAAGGTGGGCAGCCCAAGGTAGCGTTCATGACATGTAACAATCGGCACTCCAAGCATTTCAGCAATCAGTTGCTTCATCACCGGATCAGTGTTGGGGCTAAAACAAACTGCAGACTTATCAAAATTTATTTTCTGACCAGATGCTCTCTCATACATGCTGAGAATTTGAAGCAAATAAGCACAATCAGCAAGATGGGCATTACAAAAAAATAGGCTATCATCTGCAAAAAATAAATGAGAAATAGTAGGTGCTCCCTGAGCCACGGAAATGCCGCTAATACGCTTGATTCTGAGTGCGTTAGAAAGCAAAGCAGACAAGTCCCTCCGCACAAATTAAAAACAGATAAGGAGAGAGAGGATCTCCCTGACGCAGCCCCCTTGATGGCACAATCAGTCCCGACGCCACCCCCCGAACTTGAACAGAGTATGTAACAGTGGATATACAATCCATGATTAGCTCCACCCACCTATCGGTAAAGCCCAAACGCTTAAGCATAGCCTCAATAAATGTCCATTCCACCCTGTCATAAGCTTTAGACATATCCAGCTTTAGTACCATTTTCTTCAGCTTACTCCCACCACGCCGTTTAATAGCATGGATGCTTTCAAAAGCAGCAAGAATGTTGTCCGTAATCAGCCGTGTAGGGACAAACGCGCTCTGAAACTCGGAGATGATAAGCGGCATAATAGGCTTCAACCTGTTAACTATAGTCTTGGAAATCATCTTATAAATTACTGTACACAAACTAATCGGCCGAAACTCCGTAACTTTTACCGGATTGTCAACCTTAGGAATGAGCGTCAAAAGTGTGTGATTAATTGCTTTCACACTGGCACCCCCATTCAATACATTAAGGCAGTACCCTACCACATCATTGCCTACCACCCCCCAATACTTCTGATAAAACAGTGCCGACATACCATCCACTCCTGGAGACTTAGTAGGAAACATTTGACCCAAAGAAGTTTCGATCTCCTCCCTTAAGAAAACTTGGTTGAGGCGCAAATTTTGAGATGGAGTGAGTATCGGTTTGACCACCTCAGTGACTGCCCCTGCCTCATGAAGTCCATTTGAAGCAAACAAGCCTTGAAAATAATCACAAAAAACAATGCCAATACTTTCCGTAGATGTACGCCATATCCCCTGATCATCTACAATAGTCTTAATTAGATTCCGTCGTCCCCGCATTTTTGCATGTTCATGGAAAAATCTAGTATTTTTGTCCCCATATTTCATCCATGAGACTCGCGATCTCTGCCTCCACAACATTTCTTCTCGTTCCAGTAACACATCCATTTCCCTACAAATATCTCTCTGTTGAGCCTCAACTACTGGAGAAGACCTTCTGCTTTGGGTGTCATCTAACTTCCGCTGCAGACTTCGGAGCTTTGTGGGTATTCGGCCTACATGGTCATTATTCCACGTCCGCAGAGGCCCTTGACATGCCTTCAATTTCTCTACGACAGTTCCAGTCTCAGACTCCCAAGCATGCGTAATGACGTCTTGGCAACCCTCAACAGTAGTCCACATTTCCTCGAACAAAAACCGCTTATGCTTCCGTGCCCAAGTACTTGGTCTTAAATATGACAACAAAGGGAGATGGTCAGACACCATAGAATTCAGATGATGCGTTGTGACCTCAGGAAAGGTCCTAACAAAGTCACCATTAGCCACCATTCTATCCAGCCGAAGCTTTACATTCCCATCACCTTGCCACCGGTTAGACCATGTAAACTTATACCCCTGAAACCGAATTGTTGTCAAACCACACTCCTCCAAAGCTTCCCTGAAAGGCCCTCATTTGTGACATTGGTCGGAAACGGCGACCCAAGTACTCATGAGCCTCAAGTATTTCATTGAAATCCCCACCTACAAGCCATGGCCCTTGAACTGTCCCTGCAATTCGTCGTAGCAAATCCCAAGAGTGCCGTCGTAACCTCGTTTCAGGATTACCATAAAACCCAGTAAAGCGGAAAGTCTCCATATCCACACCCTTTAAAATAGCGTCAATATGCCCTGGAGAAGAAGAAAGAATAGATACTTCCACTCCGTGTTGCCATAACAAAGCTAAACCCCCCGCCCTTCCTTCTCTTCCCACACTGAAGCACCCCATCATACCCAACTGCCGTTGCACACACTCCATCTGGCGCACCGTCTTTTTGGTCTCCGATAAAAAGATGATACGAGGCTTTTTATCTCTGAGAAGGAATCTCAGAGCTCGGAATGTTCGTGGGTTGCCCAGACCCCGAACATTCCAGCATAAGATTGTCATTGCTCGTGATGGGCCCGACCCCCGGGACCCATCACGGGTGTGCGCTTAGCACCAGATGTATTATCAGTCATCACCGGACTCCCCCGGGGCCTGGCACGGCCTCGCTGAAAGCCACGTCGTATACTACCTTTGCAGAATGAGGTTGGCAGGCCCCAAGATAGCAGAAGCCGCAGTGATATCTTCCCCCAAAACTGTTTTGCCCTTGTCCAAATGCCTTGGAGCAGTAGGAAGAATCTGTGAGATATCCCCATCCAGCCGCAGGGGACCCATATCCGATCTCGCAGCCTCAGCGACCTCTTGGTTCAGATGCACCCTACCTTCCCTGTGGCCAACCACATCACCATCGGCCCCTTGTGAGGAGACCGTGACCTCCTTTTCCTTGTGCACTTCGACGCCTTTTAAAGACTTGCGCCAAGGGGCAATCCATCCCACTATCCATCTCCATCATTCCTTGCCCGTCAAAGGCCTCGTCGAAGGATCGAACCACCCCCGTACGCTTGGACTGGCATCGAAGCCGTGTCATCCTTTTGAGGTTCGTCATCAAACAAACCTAGCCGCTGGCCTGTTAACTGATTCTCTGCCCGGATACTATACACATCCTTCATTATCGTTTTCCACCGTATGTATTGTTCAACTTCAATAGCCCCTGAGGCCTTGACACTGCATGCAGCACCCACGTGGTCCAGTCGCCCACAATATAAACAGAAATACGGGAGCCGCTCATATTCGATTTCATACTGTTTTGCCGGTTCATCTGCGACAAACGCAGTGTGACACATCGTTTCAGCGGCTCATTGATTTTCAAACCCACCCTGATACGTAGAAAGCTCCCCAAGCAGTCTCCATTTAAGCCACGATCCACCATGTAGAACGTACCCAAAAAATTACCTAGTTTTTCTCCCATGGCCGGGGTCAGAAAAATCGGCGGAATACGGCGCACACGCACCCAAAAACTTTGCGAATCCACCGAAACGGACATAGGATCCACTTCACCATCAGTGCTCGCCAGTAGCAACAACGCCCTATCAAAAGTCCAAGGGGAGCCCCTCATCACCTTCTTCCTATCGAAATCTGTTTTGAAAGAGAACAGGAACCTCTTGGGGTCGTCCAGAGACACCGCAGTGAACTCCTCCCTGGTATGCCAAATCCTCTTCAACGTGCCAAATAAAGCCTCCTTATGAAACGCCTTTGAAGTGAGCAATTTCCCAACAAGCAAGAACCGTTCAGCCTTCAAGTTTCCCAGATCCTCTAACCCGACAACCTCCACTGATTCAGATTCTGAAATTGCCAAGGAAGAGGTGAGACCTGATACCAGTTCATCAACAGCCGCCATCATCCACTCAATGCTTCCCTCTGTAAGCCGAAGGCAACACCCAAACCCCGCTTGAACAAAAGTGCTTCCCTCTGTACGCCGAAGGCAACACCCAAAACCCGCTTGAACAATAGTTCCTGCCGTATTCCACACTGTACGTGTGATGAAACAGACACCGTTGAAATCAGCCGTGAACCACAAGCAATCACTTAGAAACCCTAACCAACCTGTACTGGAGACTGGCGGCACTAAAACCCTAACCTTGGAGGAAGGGACTACAAAGCAGTCAGTTATAAGTGATTTTCTACAAAATAGAAAAAGAAACTTGTAGAGCAGTAGAAGCCCAGATACCAAAAATGGAAACAGAGTAGAAAAAAGTAAAAAACGCAAAGGCTTGTTAAGAAAACAAAATATAGCAACCCAAATGTGGGGACCGAATTAAATCACCCTAGGTCAAATAATTCCTTCCGTTTGGAGATTATTTGACCTAATTGGGAGTTACTCAATTTAATTTGGGGGTTACCCAATTAAATGAGAGTTACCTAATTAAAATTGGGATTGATTTGATTCCTACCCCGATTAGGGATTTCATTTAAATCAAATAAATCAAATCCCTAATTAATCAAATCTCACATAATCGGGGAGGAATAATTCCTTTCCATCTACGGAATTATTCCTTTGAAACCCTAGCCTCCGAGGCTCCTATAAATACTTGGCTACGCACAAGGGTTAAGGTACGTCTGAATTCCTATTGAAACTCTGCAGAAATTATCCTTCACAAACCCTAGCCACCATATTCTTTCTCTCCCTCACACAAGGCTCCGGCCACCACATATGGCTTCGGCCACCCGGTTTTCCTTGAAATGCCCAACCTAACTTAGGCATCGGAGGGCCTTTTGGCCAACACCCCCCGGGTGTGGTCCTTTTACTCCAATCTATTTTGCAGGGAGAAGGAGACAACGACGAAGGAAGAGGAATCTCAATTGAATATTCTTGTGGAAGGTAACTTGCTCCAAATTGGTGCTTTCATTGAGAGCGCGAAATAACACTCAAAGCGTGCTCCAAATCCATTTTCCACACTTTTTTCCAATCAACCATGGTCGATACAATACGTACGAAGAGTAACACCACCACGACAGGCCCGTCTCATGGTGTCGTGGTGGAAACCTCTCTACAACCTCACGGAATCGTGGTTGCCAACGCCTTGCGACTGCCTCCTAGCGCTTCACAGCCACCTCCAACTGCCGGAATTGCAGAACAGTCGCCGCATGGTCCCGAGACCTCCACAGCCTTGCAACCGCAAGTGCCAACGGTCGGAGCTATTCTACGACGTCATCCTGCCGTCAAAACACAGCAGTAGCCACACCACTCAGCTGCCGAATTTGCTGCACAGCCCCACGGCTACTTCGACGCTGTCCCAGTCCTGGAGCAAATCCATTCTCTCCCTCCTCTGCCACCACACTTGACGTATGCACCTGTGTACTCTTCTAATGGAGCCCTAGCCCATATGCCAGGGCTCAATGCACACCTCTGGTTAGGTGGACCTTAACTCACGGGTTGATCAACTCAAACAAAGTGTCGACGATCAAAACAACTTGATTGGCCAGCTACTCAGGCAGATCAACTTGAACCAAGGCCCTAACCTTGGACCCCATGACGAGGAGAGGAGGACGCACGAGCATGCCAACGAGCAGTTCGAGAGATCCCAAGCTGGTCAGACAGGGGCGAACGGGCAGGGGAGGAGAACGAGATCGTGCTGACAAAACGCAGACATCTGCAAGTCGCACTTTGAGCCGGTCGACGATCCGTTCGAGGTTAGGTCCAAGGACCAATGTACATGAGAGGTTGGGCCCACAGTCCAATGTCCATGCTCGCTTGGGCCCACAAGGAAGTATCCGTTCTAGGCTGGGCACACAAGGAGCCCGAGTTCGTGAACAATCGCGTGACGAGCGCAACGATTGACGCTCACCAGCCCGCTCGAGAACCAATACACGGCAACAAGCCATAGAGGACCCTCACCAGCTCAATCTCCCAATTTGTCCCACGGGCAGAGCAACCAAGGGGATCGACCTTTGGGAGCTGAGGAGGAAGTTAACCAGTGGCGCCACATCGACCCGAGCCGCCATCCCTGCGGGTAGAGGATGTCGAGAAGTTAGTGAATGACCGACTCCAAAGTCTCTAACTTAAAGGAAGCACGGATGAGGCCTTGCACAAGGAAATTGATCGAGTCGACTGCTCGCCCTTTACCGACGAGGTGGAACGAGCTCTGCTGCCAAAGCAGTTCACAACACCATCCATCACTCCTTTCAAAGGAGACTTTGACCCTGAGAGCCATTTGAGGCACTTCAAGAGTGCCATGATCCTATACAAGGCAGACGACGCCTTGATATGCAAAGTCTTCGCGATGACTCTGCGAGGAGCAGCTCAAGAATGGTTCCATACTCTACCATCCACGTCGATAGGCAACTTCAAGGAGTTTGCCCTCATCTTCATAAAGGAGTACACCTCCTACAAGACGGTCAGAAAGCATGCAGACCACTTGTTCAACCTGCACAAGAAACCAGACGAGTCCCTTCGAGACTACCTCAGATGGTTTAAGGCTGAGAAGGCAATGACCAAGTTGCATCCTCAGCTTTTAAGAAGGGCTTGCCAACCGAACACGAGCTATATCGTGAACTGGCCATAACTCCAAGCCAAACCTTGGTAGAAGTCTTCGCGACGGCAGAGCGCTACGCACTTTGGGACGATGACCATATTGCGGCGAAGAAAGCCAGCAAGCAAGCTGATCACCCAACAAGGCAGGCGAGTCGAAAGAGCAACAACTTCGAGCCCAAAGCCAGAGACAAGCGCAGATCGCGACCCCAAGAGGGAGGCTCGGAAACAGGAACCTTCACTGAGTTCACTATCCCGATCCACCAGATCCTGGCACAAGTGAAGGACAAGCCATGGGTGAGAAGGCCGCCACCCCTGAGAGGAACCCATCTAGGAGGGACACTAGTAAATACTGCGCATTTTCCATAGGGAGCATGGTCATTACACCAACAACTGCAATGCTTGGAAAAGGCACCTTAAGGAGCTGGTCAGAGACGGCCACTGCACGGAATTCGTCGCAAAGAAGGCCATCCAGCAGATCGAGGATCGCGATGCAGCTGCCAAGGAACCTTCCCAAAAGGTCATACGGATCAACACCATTCTAGCTGATTCCCAGGAGTCTGGGTTGACCACCAAGGAGTGCAAGAGAAAGATCGCGCATGCGACTTACATTTCCCAAGTCACAACGGGCGTACTAGTCATTGTAGATACACCCATCATTGGCTTTCAGAATAAGGACTTGACCGGGCTTGATCTGCCGCATAATGACGCCCTAGTAATCTGCATCCAAATTGAATAAGCTGTGATCGAGCGAGTTTACGTGGACGAGGGCAGCGCAGCCAATATCCTGCAACTATCTGTTATCCAATAGATGGGATTGGAGCCCAAGATCAGCAAACTTGCCAGATCGCTCACCGGCTTCAATGGGCCCACATCAATTACTGTTGGGACAATCGACCTTGACATCCACTCACCCCCGGTGGTCTGCTCACAAACCTTCATGGTCATCGACGAGATCTCTCCCTACAACGAAATCTTAGGCAGACCATGGATCAACAAGATCGAAGCCATCCGCTACCTCATCCCTGGTGGCGGGATCGAGTAGATCAACAGTGACCAAGCCATGGCAAGGAGATGCACAGCCCAAGGGCTCAAGAAGAGCAAGCAGCTGCAGTTCACACCAGTAATGCAGGCTACTTACGTGGCAGGAAACACTCCCAGCAGACAAGCAAGCCCGAACGGGAAGGGAGTTGCTACCTCACAATAGCAATTAAGGAGCCAGGATCAAGGCAAGGGAATCCGCCCGGAAGACTCCCCTGAAAAGGGTTGGAAGCCTGAGGATGACGTTGAGTTAGTACCCCCTGATCCTGGCCCGCCAGACAAAGAAGCGCAAATCGGCTCGCGCCAGAAACCAGACTAGAGGATCGAGACAAGGGAATCGGCCCGGAAGGCTCCCTTGAACAAGGTTGGAAGCCTGAGGAAGACGTAGAGTTAGTACCCCTCGATCTTGACTAGCCAGACAAAAAAGCGCGGATCGGCTTGCGCCTAAGCCTAGACGAGAAGGTGGAGCTGACCACCTTCCTCCAGAAGAACAATGACATGTTCGCGTGGTCCCCATCTGACATGCTTGACATCGACCCGAACATCATCTGCCACCGACTCCATGTTAACCCCGCCAGCAAACCCGTGGTGCAGAAGAGACGCAACTTCGCTCCCGAGCGAGTTGCGATCATCGAAGCCGAGATCGATAAGCTTCTAGCTGCCGGCTTCATTGAAGAGGTCTCCTACTCAGAATGGCTGGCCAACGTTGTACTGGTGGCGAAATAAAAAAAAAGGGCAAATGGAGAGTTTGCGTCGATTACACCGACCTCAACAAAGCTTACCCTAAAGACAACTTCCCACTGTCGAGAATCGACCAGCTGTATTCAACTTTCGGCAATCAGCTGCTCAGCTTCATGGACACCTACTCAGGCTATAACCAAATCTTGATGCACGAGGATGACAAGGCGAAGACCGCTTTCATCATCAAGAGAGGGACCTACTGCTACAAGGTCATGCCCTTTGGGCTAAAAAATGCTGGAGCAACATACCAAAGGCTCGTGAATAAAATTTTCGAGGAGCAGATCGGCAAAACCATAGAAGTGTACGTGGACGACATGCTGGTCAAAGCCCCTAAGCGAGCAAACCACATCAAGAACCTCACGGAGGCGTTCAGCCTGCTCCAACAGTATCGCATGAAGTTGAATCCAAGTAAATGCATGTTCGGTGTATCTCCGGCTGATTCCTGGGATACCTAGTAACTCAACGAGGTATCGAGGCGCACCCACGCCAAATCAAGGCCATTCTCAAGATGAAGTCACCTTCAACAGTAAAGGAAATACAAAGTCTGACGGGTAGAGCAGCGGCCCTCAACCGATTCCTGAGATCTACCGACAAGTGTAGATCATTCTTCAGGGCTTTGAAGAAGGGGCAATGAGATAAATGGGACGAGGAGTGCGAAGAAGCTTTCCAGAATCTAAAGACTTACCTCACTTCACCTCCCCTGCTCTCGAAGCCAGTTCCTGGTGAAGACTTGTTCGTGTACCTGGTAGTGTCCAACTCGGTCGTCAGCTCAGCTCTCATCCGAGAAGAACTGGGGGCCCAACATCCGGTATTCTACACGTCAAAAGCCCTTCTCGATGCAGAGACTCGCTATCCAAAATTGGAGAAGCTCATTTTGGCCCTTGTAGTTTACGCGAGAAAGCTGCGACCCTACTACCAAGCTCACTGAGTCATCGTCATGACCGACTTTCCTTTGAGGTCAATCCTGCACAGCCCTGACGTGTCTCAACGACTCACGAAGTGGGATATAGAGCTAAGCCAATACGACCTCCTCTACCGGCCGAAGACTGTAATAAAAGCCCATGCTTTAGTAGACTTTG
>BPUM01000247.1:0-140498 GCA_020521455.1 Prunus kanzakura | reverse complement strand
AAGATTGACTCCCAGATCCTAATAATAGAAATTTGTATTTAGGAGGAGGGTCGACAGAAATTTTTCCAACTAAAAGCATAGGCACTCCAAAATAATCTCTAATGCTACTCTTCTTTATCCCTTGTTCTCATCTAACATCCCAGGATTGATGGTCTTAGACTTTACCAGGAATGACTCTGCAGACAACATGTTACAAGTAGAGACCACTGCAGCACTGCCCATCCACCAGAGCGATCAACAGAACACCACCCATATTCTAGTCATCACTAAGGAGCCCACCTCTTATAATTAGTATTTCTTGTTAAAATAAATCAAATGGGGCCCCCCAAAGAACATGACTGCTAATCTCAAGATCTAGTGAAAACTCAAGTATATCTTTCTCAGCAGCTGAAACCCTAACTTAGCCAAATCCTCAAGGGAACTTTTTTATTTCCTCAAAGCTTTTTATATCAAACTTCTCATTTAAGTAATCCCTTACTGAATTACTACTTTTTAGAAGTCCAAACATAATTTCTTTTACTAGCCACATGGAAGAGCCAGCATAGTCATGGAGACCTGAATTGTAATATCATATCAATATTTAGCAGAAATCTCATGTTAATAAAACTTTCAACCATAATAAATTTAGGGGATATAATCAGCTAACTATATGCTGAAAACAGCATGAACTATTTCTCCTGCAACGTACTTTGTGATGACAATTATAAACATAATCTTAATTTATAAATATTGGAAGTAACAAAACTATTCAAAAACAAAAAGACGAATAATTGAGTATAAGAATGCTGCTTCAGTTTAAAATTGCATGTTCTTGTTCACCTAAACTAAAGATCATTTAGCTAGCTTCATTTGCATCTTCCCAAAGTGAAAGCCACACTCTTATAATAATAAATCCTTGTACAATTTCAAAGAGCTGTGCTTCTAAGAATCAAGAATAACAAAGAATAATTTGAAGAACTAACAATTTAAGCAGTTCTACTTACATAGAATGCAGGATGATAAATACTAAACCCTTAAATTGAAACAAACTGAACGCTTGACAAATAGAAAGCATATTTCTAAAATCAGATATCCACAAAAGATGAAGAACTCACGCATTATTGAAGAGGTATGCTTTTCCCCGGCGGCAATGAAAAGCCTGAACAAATCACAAGGAAAAAATGAGACCTGAAAGAGTTTAAAAGGCCAACAGAACGTTCAAACACATATGCTGTTGGTGCATGACAAACAAACGAGAAAAACCAGTAACTCGAAAATGTATCAAGGAAAGAAAATGAGCAATTCAACTGTCGCCATGGCACGCATGAGTGGCCGACCTTGTGACCAACAGACCGGTTGCGTAGTCCTGAAAGTGGAAACTCCTTGTAGTTCTATGACACCAGATTCTTTCTTACTTTACACAATTTGTGCATCAAACACAAGAAATTCAAAACATAGTGCCTCAAAAAGTGGCATAGCTATATAGTTTTCTTCATCCCTCTCCTACGGTAGCAAAATAATCAAAAAGCAAAATATAAATAATGTTAACATATGCACTCTGAAACATGAGAAGCACACTGAAAAAGGAAAAAAATACAACAAAAAAAGCTTCAAAAATACAAATTAGATGTATGTGTCGTAAAACTACTATAAAGAAGACCAAAGAGATAAACTTTAGCAATGGTTTATGATGGGTAATGGTTCTTATAGTGAAAGAAAACAATCTTTTAGCAGAGAGTGAGAGAAAGAAGAGAGAGGGTGAGATGAAGTACCCGAGAGACACAGTCGGAGACGAGGGCCAAATGGGTCTTGCAGAACTTGCATTTGTAACACCTTCCCTCCAGCTCTACCACAAATATCCTTCCCATCTTCTTTTACTCAGCTTGCTTTATGGTAATAAGATTCACTGCCAATATATATATGATGATCTCTAAGATTTACAACCCACCTATGAAAAATGCCAATGCCAGAGTCAGATATATGAGAGAGAGAGAGGAGAATTTGACACAGTGCCCCCTAGTATAGAATGGCAGTTCTCCCAACACCCAAAATAGTAGGCAAATACAGTATCATAGTACAGTATATATCCCCTTTTTTGTGATTATTTTTATTTTATTTTTTTTCTGCTAAAAGACGCTTAGCATAATTGGACTAATAGATGACACAAATTCAGATTCTCTTAGGCTGCGTTTGGTTCATGGGAAAGGAATCTTGGGCATGGGAAATCAATTCCTTTCTCATGTTTGGTAAGTCATGCATGGGAAAGCGATTCCTAGCACATGGGAAAGTAGGAGGGAAAGTGAATCCTTCCTTCCTCCTTGGGTTTCACTTTCCCTTCCCATGGGAAAGTAAAACTAGCATTAAATACAATTTTTTTTGACTAATTTGTCCTTACTAACAATTCATAATTATAATTTTTATCCAACAATTATTGGTATTCTTTTTTTCTTTTAATAAGGGTACAATTGGGAAACTAAACAAAATTTGTTTTCCATTCCTACTCAAAACAAACATGGGAAAGGAAATAAAGTGATATTTCCAGATCACTTTCCCGGCATTACCAAACATGGGAAAGGAATCAACATTTCCCATCCCTTGGGAAATGACATGGGAAATGATTTCTCATCAAATTCATTCCGTGAACCAAACGGGGCCTTAAGGTTTTGGAGTATGGAACAAGGCTGCTTAAATTTTATGCAAATGGGGTCTAGCCTAGTGCAGACTAGAGGTCTCAGGTTCGAACTCCCATGACACTAATGTGAGAAACTCTCTTTCCCAGAAATTTGACTATCGCTTGTACTAAAAAAAAATATATAAATTTTATAAAAATGAGTATACGCAGAATAAAAAGAATTGTATTGTTAATTTCAAAGAAAAAAAAAGTTATCATATTTGTCATATGAAAATAGAGAAAATTAAAATATTATTTTGATGATTAATAGTAAAATACTAATCTAACAAAACCAATCAACAGTGTCACTATCTTTGAAAAATGGTACTTTGACTGGAAAAGATACCTTAAACTAATTAGTTAATAATTATAAATTACCCACTTATCAAAATAAAAAAAACCACTAAAATAATACTCCTAGAAACTACAAAAGTTAATCTGTCAGTGATCCCAACTGATGTCATTTTGGATAAGCATGTCAGAAATGTATGATATTTTTGACTACTCTTTTTTTATTTATTTTAATCATGTGGGTTGGGCTTCTGGTTAGGAACACAGAACTTGGCCCATGGACTGCATTAACAATTGGGTTCTACTATGGTCAATAGATTGTTTTTAATTGATCATGCATAAGTCAACTAAGCATCTTTAGAAGTTACACCAATTTAGTCAACATGATTAAGCTTCCAATTGCTTCCAACTTTGTTTGTTTGCTTGCTTAAGGTAGATTGCTTCTAATGTGTAAGTTGTGAATGCTTGGGCATGAACTTTTTAGTTGAAAGCCCCAAATTGTGTTCCAGCACACTTTGGACCACAAAATCATAATTCTAGTCAAAATGTTTCGTGGCCGGAAAACTACATGGATTTGATCATACCTAATCTTTTTATAGGTAAGATGTAGTAGGATTATGAATCTCATTAATCATATTATTAAATTAGTATTACCCTCTCCAATTCAATGTAATCCAATGCGATATAATTCTATCTCATAAATCCAATCAAATTCCACTCACCAAGCATGACGTAAATACGATGCGAAATAGTCCAAGTCACTTAGAATGGGCTAAATCTACACTATAAATTCTCTCCCTTGTTGGGCTGGAGTGCTCTAGCCACCCACTAAATATAAAACTATACACGGGTTTTTTTTTATACAAAAAACTCCTTTTATCCAAAAAGAAAAAAATATGTAAACAATAATACTCTGTTTGGTTGCAATTCAAAGTGATTGGCAATTCATCGGTTCAATGAGAAAGCAAGATTGTTCCCCATATTAATTTCTTCCCACAATATTCTGTTTGGTTGCAGATTTTCTCTGCAATGCCATTACATATTTCCTAAAATTAAATCCACTTGAATAAATACAAAAAAATAAAATAAATATTCCAAGGTTGGAAGAGCAGATAGCATAGTGGTCCAAGCAGCACGTTTTAGAAACTCGTTTTTATTTTATTTTAAAAAAAAAATTTCCCCAACAGCCAAACACAGCCCAATATCCGTACTGCTTCACCTGACAGCCCACAATGGACCACCCTGCCGCCCCAAACCCAAAACCATCCCATCCGTCTCTCTCAATATTTTTTTCTTTTTTTCTTTTTTTCTTTTGGGTTTAAATTTCGGCGGTTAGCGCAGAACCGTTTCTCTCGACCACCCACCACGTGGCGCGCATCCGCGCACTCTCCTTGCATGACCTACCTCTCTCCGTTACATCATCCGCGGGCCCCACCACCGGGTTCCCCTCACCACGCAACTCCCGCCGACGACGCGCCCGGCTCGAGCTGCTGATGTCACTTTCGGACACGTCACCACCACACCCGTCGCAGTGCTGCTAGCGTCCGTACTTGGCGCCCACGTGAAGATGCCTTCCGTGGCGGTGCGTCATTCGCTACGTGTCAGCGTCATGCACAACTGCATGGGAGGCGAAATCTTGCGGACTTGTTCGTGGCTTCCAGACGACACGATCGATGTGTGGGCCAGACGCAAAGCGGCCGCCGCGCCTCCACCTAAGACACTGTTTCACACGTGGACCCCTTTAATTTGCTATACCAAAACATTTATTAATCGTTAAAAACATTTATAATAATTATGGTAGAGAGGGTGGAAATTATAATTGGCCACCACTTTTAGTCTCTACTTTCCACATCACCCCCCATGAGTTTTCCGTTCTTGCACTTCTGCCCACCTTTTTATAATACTTTCCTCATTTTAATAACAATTGTGATTTGTTTTTAAAACACCTAAGATACGAATCAAGATTTTTAAACAAATATAATATTTAGGACTTAAGACGGCGGGTTTCAGCCGGCAGGTTACTATATTAACTCACTATTTGAGAGAGTAAGGGGGGGCTGCGATTTCAATTGCTGCCAAACTTGTGGAAAACTTTTGGAAAGAAAATTATTAAAAAAAAAAAAAAGATTTAGCTATAATCCTTGTAGTTATACCACCAGTGAAATCCTCTTAGTTATAATCCTTTTAGCTCAACTTGTCAATCAATCCACTCTACTATAACATATAGCCATCTAGTACCAAAAGTGAAACTAACTTGAGAAAATTATGTGCTCTATGAGTCTTTGTTCCAATCAATTTGAAGGCACAAACATTTGTAAAGCAAAACGAAGGTGGAAAAAATGCACCCAACAAGTATTATTCTCATTCTTGTCAACATCTTCCCCTCTCCTTTTGTCAACAACAAGTATTATTCGCATTCTCTCCTTTGCTATATATCTTTAATTATAGTTTTAGGATTGAATTAAATTGAGTATTCTAGGGTTTAATTATGGATGAATTATAATTTTTGGTTTGATATTGTTGAGAATTTATTATGAGAATCTGTTTGATTTTTTATTGGTATGTTTGACTAAAATTCTTTCTGCATATTATTCATAGGCTATCTTTTATTATATCAGATCACAATCGGAATCCCTAGAGAACAACGAATTTGAATAGTGTTGTTTTGTGTTGCATTGCATTTACTTTTGGTTTGAGTTTTACTTTTGTATTTGTTGAACTTTAATTTATGGATAGAGATGCATTTGAGGGTAAGGCTCATTTGTCCCTCTGACTAGGTGTATATTTTTATGTTTATTAATGAAATTCACTCGTACTGTCGAGTTTAGTATGTAAGTTTTGTCCAACTGGCTTTTGAATCCTAAAACCGCCACTGGATCATAACATGTTAATATCTATGGTTTCATATATTGTCGATCCCCCAACCTCCATATCTCAAACGTAAACCCTAAACTAGATAAAGAAATCCCTAAATCCTAGATCATATTAAAGAAATGTCATAACTACACTAAATTGGACCTTTTTGAAAGGAACAAAAAGATCATGACTTCTTAATATAACTTTTTACCATTGTCCTATTTGTCAATTCACCAACCTCAAGAGCTAAGTCCACACAAATAACACATCAACATGATGACCTGGGATTCAGTAAAAGGTAGGGTCAGTTAAAAATTAGGGTTTTCAGTTATAATGAACAATACAAAGATAGAAACGTCACAGATACACTAAATTCACCTTTTGTTGAATGAAGAACAAGAAAACAAGTCCCGATAATATGATTTTATGTTAGAGGATATATTGCCCTTTGTTGTTGGCTCGCTAACCGTTAAAACTCAAAGACAATAGTTCGTACATAAGACATCTCAACATGATGAACTAGAGTTCAACTGAAACGTCAGTTATAGGTCATAATATTTAGTTATGACGAACCGGATGAATTGCACTCAATCCAAATTTTGTTAAATTCGACAAGAAATCAGAACCTTTTATGTGATTATCTATAAGATAAATTGTTGTCCATTTTTGTCGACTCGTCAATCATTAGAACTCATAGACAAAAATGTGTGCATAAGACACATCATTATAATGAATTGGAGTATGACCGTAGATACAGTCAGTTACAAAATTATGCTCAATTATGACGAAATAGAACAAAATAAAAATGCATTAAATCCGACGTTTGTTAAACATACAAAAAGAAATAATAACATTTTAATATCATCTTCCTATCGCAAAATTTATTGTCGTTTGTTGTCAACCCACCAATCTCTAAAGATCAAATATAAGAGTTTGTGCAAAAAAATACATTAGCATGGGAGTTTGATTGAATGCAAAACAATTTACAAGTTAGAGTTTTTGTTTGTGAAAATTCAAAGAAAGAGACTACCTCAATCCAACTTTTGTTAAATGGACAAGAAGAAATCACAACTTTTGTTAAATGATTTTCTATTTTCAGTCCATTTATTGTTGCTTTATAATAATATTTTCAGTCCATTTATTGTTGCTTTATATGTATGATGTTCCATACACAACTCAACTCATGATGTTACCATGGATACTAGACAATAGAATAGCTAAAAGAAAAATGGTCTTTACTTCTTGAACGGAAAATATTTGAGAATGATGGGGCCAAATTTATATGAGAATAAAAATGAGGGGCGCAAGTGAGAACACTCAAAATGTGAAACAGAATTAGTAATTACTGGACGGTGAGTGAGAGTAGGGTGCACGTGACGACAACCCGAATCCCGACATGTACCTCGTCAACACGGTCCGCTGGGGCCCACCTGTAGACCCACCGGCTTCTGATTCGGTCCTCTTAAAATACGCAGCGGTTTCGCCGTCGGTGCCGTCTCTAATAAAAACCAAAGGGAAAAAAAATAAACCAAGAGGCGCTACCCTAAACGAGTCCTCACGGACCCACCCATCGTCCCACAAATAGGGACCGTCCGATCAGATCACGCTCCAGATCCGTCCTGAAAGGTTAGCAGATCACGAGACACGCCCGTGTATAGACAAAGAGAGAGAAAGAGAGTAAGAGCCCCCATGCTTTCTAATCATAACGCCGCTCCGTGTCTTACAGCTTTTTTTGTTTTATTTTATTTTTATTTAAACTGCTGCTGAAATAAAACGGGTAGTGTGGTCTTCCATACTCGGGCAGGCGGGGCCCACCCAGTGACTGACGCAAGCAAAGGGGATTTTTCTCTAACGTGCGCCCGCCTGGAACTGATGAAAAGAAACCAGTCGGCTGCGCACGTTAGAGGTGTCACACGAATTCAGAACCACACCTCAGGACAAGGCTCATCAATCGGGAAACAATGCCGGCGACATGTCTGTTGGGTCGTCGTCATATATTATCCACAAACATATCTTGGGTAAAATTCACGATTTAATAAAATTAAAAAAAGGAAAAGTTGGGTTTGGTAAAATTCGTTGTTTCGATCGATCCCCTTTTTTTTTTTTCCTTTTTTCATTTTCTTGCGGTTTCTGGGCAAACAAACAGTAAACAACCGAGCGATACAGAATGAAATGGTTCATTTCATTTGCAGATTTGATAAACATGTACTGCTACTAGACAACACAGAGAGAAAACTAGATCTCTCTCTCTCAGATGGAAAAAGAAAAAAAGGGGGAAAGGAAAAGGCTTGGGTTTTTTCTCTTTCTGTATATACAACATGTAGAGCAGTTAACAACTGCATGTAGGGCTAATTCAAAATACATGTCAGCTTCGAGCTTCGCTTGCTTTCTCGCTCTCTAAACAGCCTAGGAGGGTTCTTTTTAAGCTAGAAAAGAAAGAACAAATTTAGACCGGATAAAAAAAAGACGCGATCTTGGTTGGAGGGGAGGCCTCAGGCGACTTCTGATGGTGGAGGGAGGTTAAGGTCGAGATCGAGCCGTCCGTTGGGAAGGCTGTGATCGAAATTCACCACCGAGGACGACGACGTGTCGCTGTGGGCCCCGCCGGAGGAGGGAGCTGCAACCGCACGCTCGAACCTGCACATTTCGCGCGCGCGCTGGAGGGCGGCGGCGTTCTCCGCACGTGCGAAGGCGTCGAAGAAGAGCACGGGACGGGCCACGGGGACCGCGCGGAAGCCACTCGCGGCGGTGAAGTAGCCGCCGGCGGCGGCGAAATGGGGTGCTAGAGCGAGGTCCAGCGGAGGCGGCGGCGGGGACGAGGACTCCACGGTGCTACTCTGGCTGGGGCTGTTGTTCGCCGCGGCAGCCTTCGGCAGGTTGTTGTTGTGGCTGTTGATGTTGGCGGCGGCCTCGAGCTGGAGCTCAGCCGGGGTGGGGAAGTTAGTCTTCGCCTTGGCTCCCCGGAACTCACGCGCCGCCTTGTCGTAGGCACGCGCTGCCTCCTCGGCAGTGTCAAAGGTCCCCAGCCAGACGCGCGTCTTCTTCCCGGGATCTCTGATCTCGGCGGCGTAGCGGCCCCAGGGCCTCTTGCGGACACCGCGGTACCGGATCTCTTTGGAGTTTGGGCTCGGGATTTCAGAGCCGGATTTGGTTGGAGACTTGGGCGTCGTCGGAGCCATGGTTTTTGTGCTTGGGAAGATTGATGTGAGAGCTAGAGAGAGAGAGAGGAGGGAGGCTTGTTGGGAGAGAGGGAGTGAAGGTGGGGATTTATAGGGAGGGGAGAGAGAGTGTTAAAGCTACGCTCCTTTTTGGGCGCTTGTGTGTTATGTTCAAGTGCACAATGTTAGCCTAATGTGGCTTCTCTTGCACGAACCACCTCGGTTACTTCTGCCTGCCTCTCACCTCATGACACGTATTTATTGTCCCTTCCTTTTTTTTCTATTTTTCAGATTTTTAACCACCCCCTACCTCTACAAATTTAATGCTTGGTGTGGTACATATCTTTGTCTACACAAGGATATTGTTCTTCTCTTTGTTTGGTAAGTAAAATTTACGAAGAAATTTCTTGCCATTTTAGTTATTGTTGATATATATCTTCAATATGCTTGAACCGATTTCCATATTTGATATAAACTATTTTTTTTATTTTTTTTTATTTTTTATAATGGAGATCTTTACTATATCGATGTTAAGATCAGTTCTAACGATTTTGATAGGAGAACAACTTGTTTAACTTCTATCTTCGTAATTTGATCTCATAATGAGCTTGAAATTGCAATTTCATCGCGTATTTCATGTTACCAATTTTATTGCATACTTTTGCCCACGATAGGACATAATTTAGCTTTTCCAGTGTTTTTTTCGGCTGACTTGTTTTCTATTAACGTGATTGGTCATTAGTGTCAGGAATCAAAATACGATCAGTATTGGTTGCTTGTGTTTGTGTCGTGTAGTCATTGAGTTCAGTTTGTCAAGCGAAAGATATTGCGATACTTCACGGATATGGGCCCATCTTTTATATGCATCTTCAACATAACGGTCTACTTTGACGTATTCACTCACTAATTTATGATAATCGTTGTCTACACCTTCACTTCACCATGTTAGATTATGACAATGTAGTTATGTTGACTTTGTGGCTAGTTAGTTATTGTTTGTCTTAAGTTAGCTCAAGCAATGTGAGAGAGCGGAACATAGGTTATTAAGACCATGGTAGGCTAGTATTAATGGTTCAATTCATTCCATGGTAGGCTAACATTTCAATTTTAATATATCATTATGTCAAATTTGTGTACTGCTTTTGTATGGTTGGTTGAATATGATCTGTTATCTAACTCATTGAAACTATACTAGTCTAAATTTCCATGGCATTTAAGATCGCATCATTCTTGAAAAGGGTTTGTTTCCTTGTTAGCTCACCGAGTATGCTTGAAGAAATTGTCCATTGAAATATATTTCTATCTTTTGAGTGTGTACGGAAAGGGAAATAGGCCAAATTTGATCAATGATTTAGAATCATTTGCGCATTAGTCCCAATCGGAAAGCATTCGTTCAACAAGAAGATTGAGGCATGCAAATTATTGTCACACAAAAAGGGGGTCCAAAAGTCTGCACTTAGTATGAAGAATATCTACGTTTGGGGAGTTTTATAGAAACCTCCCATTTGTTGGAAGAAAGCGTTCACAATTTGTGGCTTTAAATAAAAAAAAAAGGCTTGTTGTGTTGTAATAAGAATAATATGATGGGTTTATCATTGCTAAAGGACATTGTGGGGGGTGTTTTTAGTAAGGGGCGCATTGTTATGTATTCTAATTTTCCGACCTGGCAATATAATTTTTTGATACGCAAAGCGTGATAGGTCTGGGATATCTTATTTCACACACATAATTTAGGAATGATTTGAAGCTCATCAAAATTTAAAGGGAAAATAGAAAAGCAAGACTTTAGTTGAAATATTAAAGTTTATTCAAACAAATTAATGTTTTGTATATTTAATCTGTTTTTTTTTTAACAACAGTGAATTAACTTATTATATGTTTTAAGGTAAAAAAAAAAAATTTACTTTAATAGTTCAAAACATAGATGATGTAAGCAAAATGCACTTACTAAAAAAAAAAAAAAGAGAAGCGGTAGTCAGATCAAGAATCCTGTAGAAAGCACTTAAATTTGTTTTTTTTGGAGCATAACATGAAAATATTATTACTGAAATTAGCAAAATTTTCTTTTATGATGTAATTCGTTTTCTTTTCTTTTCTTTTCTTTTCTTTTTATGATGTAATTCGTTTGGTTGCATCGTCAAGAAATTTGGTCAAAATAAAAAGGATTTGTAATAATATTATTGGACCACTTGAAGATGTAAGAGCATATAAACATTCTTCACAATCCCCACCTCATCGTGTACAATCTACCTATGTTATGATACATTATTTATTAGTATTACATCGTAAAATATAAAGATGTATGTCATTCTTATTTTAATATGTGAATTAATAACACCGCATGACATATCGAGTATTTTCGGCTTTTAAGAAACTTTGAATTGATGAGCAACATCAGGCCCAACATAATAAGCAAGCTGACATATCAATTTGTGACTACTATCTCACTCAACAAATTTTCACTACTTGTTAATTTACAATTGAGAAATTAGAAAAATAGAAAATTTTGAAAATTAAGGAGAGCCCACGTGGAGCGTCAATGTCACGCGCCACACGTGCCGGTGCGCCCAAGATGCCAACAACAACACCGAGAGCTAAAAGAAAAGAAAATATTCGCTCGGTCAACGAGGAGTTTGACCCACCCACAACTCACTGACTCTCCCGCCCCGCTCGTTTCCTTTTTGCTTCGGTTCGTGGGGCCCACGTGGAAAAAATAGCGCGGCTATCCACGCTGGCGCGTTTTTGGTGAGGACACGCGGCACATTGGAGATCCAAGGGCGGCTTTTCCTAACGGCGGTTATGACGGCGCTGTCGTCGCGTTATCTGCTGCCTCTTCTTTTGTGTTGGGCCGATAAACGGAAAGTTTGTGGCGGCGTTTAGTTCCATTTTTATAAAACCTTTCTTTGTGTGGTGCTTTTTTTGGGGGTTGTTGGACTTTTTGGGTTTTGCCATAAAAATTGTCGGCACGGGTCCGCCTCTTCGCCGCGTGAGTAGGATCTCTCTCTCTCTCTCTCCCTCTGTGCGATGTGGGCAGTCTCTTTGAAAATCCTCTGTCCTTCGCCTTTGAACTGGTCCCATCTGATCCAACGGCTGTAGCCTTTCGTTTGTTGGGATGCTGCCACGTGGGTTTTACACGTCTAGTGGTAATTATCACCGAACGGATAATCACATTGTACACATCACCACTGTTAGACAAAAAGTTCTGTAAATATATTTTAGTTGAATTTGTTTTTTTAAAATATAAAAAAGTACTATACCCAACCCAGCAAGCAAAAAGGTAAAATTGTAGTGCATTTGTGTTGTGCGACCCTTTTTTTATATTTTAACTCTGCACTCGAGGTTTTATGTTTGATTTTTAATTTCTTCCTTTAATATTGTTATAAAAAAAAACTCTTATTTTTTTGTATTTTTTGTTTTTAAAGTGTAACTTAATTTCTTACTCGATTAAAGGAAAAAAAAATACTGAAAATGGAGTGCAAGTTAGAAAATTAACTATAAGGAAAAAGAACTAATATAAAAGTGAAGTAAAAAAAAAAAATTAATGTACAGTAAGGGTAGAATATAAAAGAGAAAGAACAAAATTGATTAAAAAATTTTAAAAAACAAAAAGGAGTGTAAGTAGAGAAAAGAGGAGTGGGGAAATCATATCCCTTTAAATTTTGAAAGAGAAAATTAAAAGAAAATGTTATTACTAAGGTTAGGTCCCAATTATTTCAGAATAAAATGACATTACATGACATGACATGACATAAGTTGAAAGTAAGATGAGTACGAGTAAAACATGAACATGTTAAAAGAGCAAAAGGCGGTCAATTGATTCCACCCACTCAATTTACTCACATTAGCTAGCTACAACTTTTAGTCATTTTCAAAAAGACATAAAAACGAAGTATGAAAAAGAAATGAATGAGAGTGTGCACTTTTTGTTAAATCCTTTGTATATAGCAACTTTCCTATTGATTTGTGGCCAATTTGAGATGTTTGTGTTGGAAATTTGTTATGATTTGTAGCAACTTTCCTATGGATTTGTAGCCATCTTTGTTTTGAACTTTGAAATAACTACTAGATTTGACACTAACAAAGAAAAAGGGAGACTTTAAGTAAGTGGGATTAATTTGGATTAAAAATGAACCCAGAGACCCACCCATTCTAACCAACCTTTTGATGATTTGTCTACTACTAGTTTCAATCTTAACGGTAGCTAGTAGCTCACCCATCAACCTAGTGTGTCTAAAGGGAATAGAATAACCCTAATAAATTGTTAGGTTGGGTTCAATTGAATTGAAAAGGCTAGCAGATTAACAACAAAACTTGGGGTACATGAGGATAACCTTAACCTAAAACGGCTAAAAGTTATATTGGTTGTAATAAATTTGGCGAGACTTTTTCATCAAAGAGAGTTACAAATACCAATTTACGTATTTAGATAATTCATACCCTTACGTTTATGTATTTAGTATGAACGCATAAAAATACCATCCTCGTTTAGTCATCCTAGCTCATCTAATAGTACACGTGACCTGACCCTTGAAGTAGCGTTACACCACTCAATGAGTCATGATGACTTAACAAGTGTAGTATTTTCAAACCTTCGTATTGATCATGTGAAATTCGAATGCACTATAACTTTTGGGCCTATCCCTAGATATTTCAATCATCTTTAAGTCTATTGACCTCTCTTTAATTAATAAGAGCAAGTTTTGGAGTTTAATTTGCAATGAATACATTCCTATCACATTTTATCAAAAGAAAATAAAAGGTGCTAATGCTCTTCATTTCTGACTAGCTTATTTTTGGACCATTTTTTTCTTAATTTATGCTCCAAACTAACAGTACTTTAATGTTTTATGGTTCAGATGAAAAGGAATGAAATTAAGGTCAATATTCTATGAATTTTTTTTTTTTTTGAGATTCACTATTATACCCAATATAGGAGTCCAAATTATAAAAAAAACCTTATAAGAAATGGACTTTAGAAACACACCCAAAACCCATTTACAACATAACAAAAAGGCTTTTTAACTTCTTTTAAATTACAAAACTGTCATTGATTTCTTAAAACAAACCCAACCCCAAAACACTCAATAGGGCATCAACGTAATTTAATAATCAAAATTAAATTCAATAGGGGCAGCTGTCATTTTTTGGGTTTGTTTATAGAAATTAAATGGTGTAGGGTTTATCTATATTATTAGTGCTAAGAATGGATATATGACTAAATATCTTTTTTTTTTTTTGGTAAAAACATTATATGGGTTTATATATAACAAAATAAGATAAATATTTTTTGTATTTTTCTGGAAGTGTTGTATGCATTAACACACGTATAACATATCTAGGAAATGATTTTCTTCCAGCCCAAACACAAACACGCCCATTAGAAGAAAAAACCAAACATGGGTTTCAAATTCAAAACCTTGAGAACTTTTTCCCGGGAAAAGAACATCCAACAAAATTTCAAATTAGAATTCCAAACCCAACCCAGAACCCATCATTCTCACCACCCAATTGCACACAAACCCCTCTCTTACCTTGCTAAAGTTCACAGATTTCAGAGCCCAACGAACCCAAAGTCTGAAACTTTCAGTAAGAAATCCCAATTTTACTTTCTGGATAGGAATGAGACGACCTGTTTTGTACACTCAGTTGCAAATTCTGACGAAAAGGATCGGTTTGGGGAAGACAAAGATGACCAAACGGCTATTTTCATCCAAAACATCCTCAAGTTTCGAAGGGACAAGCCGGCTGAGGAGATTGAGCGAGCTCTTGACCGATGTGGGTTTGTGCTGACAGAGGATTTGGTTTTGAATGTGCTCCGGAGGCACAGATCTGATTGGAAACCAGCTTATGTATTCTTCACTTGGGCTTGTAAAGGTGGAGGAGGAACTGGGTATTTGCCTGGGTCTGATTGTTTCAATGAGATTCTTGACATTCTTGGCAAAATGCGGGGTTTTGATGAGGTTTCCCAAGTGCTCGACGAAATGTCAAAGAGAGAGGGGCTTATCAATGAAGGAACATATGAGATTTTGCTCAATAGATATGCGGCTGCACATAGGGTGGAGGAAGCAATTTTTACGTTTTATAAGAGGAAAGAGTTTGGTCTCGACCTTGATTTGGTTGCGTTTCAGAAGCTTTTGATGTGGCTATGCCGGTATAAGCATGTAGAAGTTGCGGAAACTTTGTTTAACGAGAAGGGGAAAGAGTTTGAACAAGATATAAAGACGTGGAATATCATTCTTAATGGATGGTGTGTACGAGCAAATGTACGTGAGTCAAAAAGGTTTTGGAAAGATATAATGGCATCTAAATGCAAGCCGGATCAGTTTACGTATGGGATTTTTATAAATTCTCTGACCAAGAAAGGGAAATTAGGAACAGCACTCAAGTTATTTCGAGCTATGTGGGATCAGGGTTGCAACCCAGATGTGGTGACATGCAACTCCATGATTGATGCGCTTTGTTTCAAGAAGAGAATTCCTCAAGCTTTGGAAGTCTTTCAGGAAATGAATGTCCGAGGATGTCTCCCGAATGCAGCGACATATAATTCACTGATCAAGCACCTATGCAAAATACGGCGCATGGAGAAGGTTTATGAACTTTTGGATGAAATGGAGCAGAAAGGTGGAAGTTGCTTGCCCAATGAAGTAACTTTCAATTGCTTACTCAAGTCGTTGAAGAAGCCAGAGGAAATTCCTGGCCTATTGGAGAGGATGGAGAAAAGTAGATGCAAGATGACTAGTGACACATACAATTTGCTGTTGAAGTTGTATATGGAGTGGGATTGTGAGGAAAGACTGAGATATATGTGGGAAGAGATGGAGAGAAATGGGTTGGGACCTGACCAGCGATCTTATACCATTATGATTCATGGGTTCCATGACAAGGGAAGGATAAAGGATTTTTTGCGATATTTTCGTGAAATGACATCAAAGGGAATGATACCAGAGCCAAGGACAGAAATATTGGTGAATTCTATGAACATCAAGTGGAAAGAGGATGGTGGACAAGCAGAAAAGCTAGCAAAGGGAAGTGACAGTTTGGCAGGAGATTTGAGTACAGATGTTTGAGCAAAAAGGGAGCAAGGTAAAAGCTTTCTTTAAGTTTTAGGTTTACTTGAACTGCAAAATGCCCTCTTTTGGAATAAGGGATATAGTTATCCAAGTACATTCTCATTTTCGTTATACGTTGAAAACTTGAAATTATTGTCCTTGCGGAACAATTCTTAACAATGCAAATGAGTTTCTATCTGCATTGTTGGTGGCACTCTTTAGCATTCACATGTTGCTTTACCACGTCTGAAGTTGCAAACACAGATAAATTTCCACATAGAAAATTTAGTCCATGTTGCCAAAATTTGCCAGACACCTAGTGTCGACTTTTGACTTGGTTTAAATAACCCTTTCCAGAGGGTGGTTAATTAGTTTGAAGTCATTCTCTCAATTTCTTTGAAGTTCCAACAAATTAAACAAAGCCTACTCTATATATAATACACCAATCAAAGCTTCAACCTACTCACACCGACAGTATTGCTGGCGGAGGCAATGCCTCTTGATAAGAGTTTTGATGCATCATCTGCAGATGTATTATTTGTTTTCCTTTTTCAGCTTCCTCTTATTGTTGGTATTTTAATTGTGAATAAATGAGTATCGTTAGTTAATCTTTACTGTGTTTAATTAGAAACTACTCACTGACGGTTGGTACTTGTTAGATAATCACCATGGTCTAAAAAAGTCGCAATACGAGGTGCTGCTGCTTCTACTGTCTTTCGTGCTGCTGCTGCCACTGTCTTTTGTGCTGCTGCTAGTGGCTGAGATGTGACGACTTGGTGATCTTTACCAGCCGCCAGCACAGTTCTGGTCTAAGAAGGTTTTTTTCGTACATGGCTGAGTCCTGATCCCGGCACAGTTATAAGGAGAACATCTAGTTCTATATCTATACTGTATAAGAATTATAAGTAAATGTTGTTGAGCCATCAAGATGCCGTCAAGGCTGTAAATGGTTGAAATCCAGATTGAAATATATTTAGAGACGTTCCCTTGATTTTCAACCTCATCAAAGCCATAGTTGCCGCAGACATATTTGAGCGCTGAGCAACCATGATTAAAATTGTTGGCAATTGACATGAACACTTAAAGGGCCTAAAAGCAAACCAAGACACTTGTTTCATACCTGCAAATTCTTAGGCAATGTCTCTAGTTAATACATTTCTTTCTTGAGGGCACACAAGAAAAATCCTTACTTCTTGAAATGTTTTTGTTTTTGTTTTTCTCCCAATAGTTAAAAAACATGTATTTCTTGGGGCCTCTATCTTTATAATGAAGTGTAATGGCATATGTACATGAAAATAAAATAAAATTAAGCCCTATAACCACAAAATTTATTTGGGTCTATCAAACATTTTTCATCTTTCTAATTATTTCGTTAGGACCTCGTTATATTTTTGTATTTATTTATAAGATACGAAGGCTTAAAATCCTTGTGAAATTCTTTGTGCCGTGATCCTAAACCTATTCTAATTGTATTCAAATATTTTTTTTAAAAGTAAAATTAAACAAGTTATTTGCTACCCATTAGTTGTGAATACTAGCGACTTGAATCATATTCATATTATTAACCCATAATAGTATATCCTAAAAAGGAAAGGAGAGGGGGATTTACTCATTCACACTAGTAGTGCCTAGGAGTTTCGAACAAGAGACCATTAGTCCTAGGCGGAACAAACTTTTCCACTATAGTATGACCCCATTAACAACCCATAATAGTATATATATATATATATATAACAGAATTTTGGATTTAGGGGACCCTGAATGTGACTCTAGCCAGTTGGGGCCTCTTCTAGCTCTTCTTAAGCTAAAAAACTTACCTATAATGGGAATATCATTGTTTTGCTATTCCCGACCAATAATACAATGACACGTGGAAAATATCCTAGGTGTCATTGCGTTATTGGCCGGGGATAGCAAAAAGTGTTATCTCAATTGCATGATGGTTTCTTTCCGAAGATGAGCCTTAATAGTTTTAATAAAAGGAAAAAGTGCTACTATTTCCACCCCCTTGTCCTATTTCCCTACTCACCTTATCTTCAAAATTTTAAAGACAAATTTACCCTTTTATAAAATGATCCAACCTATTCTCCTTATCCTTGTCAAACCCAGCCCCCCCTTCTCCCTTCGCCCTTCTCCCTCACTTTTCTTCATTCCTGGCACTACCACTTGAGGACGGGGCATGTATAAATTATAGCTTCTGAAGTATCATATATATATATATATATATATATATATATATATATATATATATATATGTTTTTTTTTCTCTGTAACTTGGGTTTTTAGGGTGAAGAGGTGAACAACAAAGTGATTTTATTTATTCCACAATAGATGGGTACAAGGTTTTATAGAGGACTAGGCTTATTGGCCTTCAACAACTAGAAATTGTTTACTAGGCTTATTGGCCTTTTTCACTCTTTGCTGGCTTATTGGCCTTTTTTTCTCTCTTAGCTTTGTACAAGAGTCAATATCTATTTATACACTAAAGCTGCCGCCATTGTCCAAGTCGGTGGACTTGGCTTCTTCTCATAGCCACTAATTTATAATATTATTACTTTATTACAAGATTTTTATTATGACTTTTCTAAGAGCTTACAACAAATATCTCTTAAAGCTTGACTTTGTTAAAGTTGGTGGACTTTCTTGAGTTTTCTAATTTTTTCTAGATTTTTCTATATTCTTCAAGTGTGTATTAAATTTAACAGTTTTCAATATATGGGGAGTATGCATTTGGAGATTCTTTTTTCTTGTGGATGGTTGAGTATATTGATTCATCCATTCACGAATGAAGATTGAAGAATGAAGTTTTCATTTTTTGCAAATTGTCATAGTGGTTAATTACTTCTCGAAAGTTAGGTGAAAAAAGAAACATTCATTTTGCTTTTTTCTTTTCTTAATCTTATGATTGATCGTATAATCCATATAGATTTGGAGGAAACAACGATATATTTTTAATTATGGAAACCGCTTCATTGTACAATCCAAAAAAATTTCGACATAGAAATTTCATGTAAGTTCACAAAACAAAACCCGTGGAAACAATCGATTTGGTAGAAAACTATGGAAACAATAAATAAAAATGCTTCCATTCCATAGCTGGCGTTGGACTTATATATATATGTGGAGCCTTTCTATAAGAGAGACCTCATGTTAATTAATTACCTAGAAAATACAACCAGACGACTATATATACCCAATGCCCACGGACAACATACAACTAAGGCTCTGCAGATGGAGAGGGAGGCCATGTCGCTCAAAAGGAGTTTGGATAATAAGAGTAGTGCAGCCAGTATGAACTCTGCCTCCAACTCCAACGAAACGAAAATCAACTCAGATAACCTGTCACCGAAATCCAGTGTCCAAGGAAATAAGAAGAAGGAGAGAACTGCAGGAGGCTCTTCCTCTGCAACCCTAACCTCCATTCCTCCTCCTTCTACCCCGGTTCTCAGAGTACGTAAGCTAGCTAGATTCTCTCATACTCATACATATAGCTATATATATATATATATATTCTGCATTATATTTCAATGATTCGAACTTTCTATTATTTTAAATATCATATCTGCAAAAATCACTTGAATTCAAAATTATTTGACCCCACAATTAAATGATAAGTCATTTTAGTGTTCTCTTTAACACCGTTTTCATATGTTGTGTTGTTCACATAAAAAAATAAATAATTTGGATCGTTAAAATAAGGATATATATATATAAAACTTATTAAGATGGATTCCTTTTGATAAGAAGGAAATGATTGGATCGTATATGGGTTCAATCCTCATCAATCATATTATACAAACCGTCTATTTATTAGTTGTCATCCAATCATCATTCTTACATAAAATCAACTAAATGAGAAACTATTTAATTATATTGTTCGAATTATTTTTCGATTTTCTGAATTTGTTTATATAGGATAATTCCTAAATGGGAACCTTGCAAACTGAGGATGTTCGCATTTAACACCTGGTCTTTGGCATATGCAGTCCAATGATTGAAACTACCAATTTAAATTTGTAGGTTCTTCTTCAAGGATTCACACCCAAAAAAAAAAAATTCAGAAAACGTTTGACCATTTGATTCGCATAATTGTCATATCAATATTGATGGCAAACGTTATCAGATTCTTCTTCTCAGCCATCTCATTAGTAGTGTTATGGATTGGTTCTCATCTATTCGTATACAGGGAATCACCATGTTTGGAAAGAAGTTGCAGTACCTAGTGCGTCCGAGGTCTGTGATGAAGACTCGAAGGAAGGCTAAAACTTCCCCCCCACCCCACTGTCCTCACCTTAGAAGATGAAGGCTTTATGAACGAGGGAATTTATGGGAGTGTAAAGTCTGCGGTAGCTACTGGCAAAACTACAACCAACAGCTCAAAGGTGGAGATACAGAAATTTTGTGGTAGTTCTAGTAGACCCCGGGCCCCGCATGGCAGACGAAAAGCCAGTTGGGACTCGCCTTATAAAACCTTAGAAGATGAAGGCTTTGTGAATGAGGGAATTTATTGGAGTGTAAAGTCTGCGATAGCTAGTGGCAAAACTACCAAGTCTACAAAGAATCAGAGCTCTTCATGATCACTCTCTCCTAGCTAGTGATTTATGATCCCACAGGCACAGCCAACCAAAGCCCGCAACAATTTCAGTCAGCTTCATCAATGTATAGTGAGCTCATAGCTGTTTTTGGAACACGGAAGAATTACATGTCTGTCTACTTAGTTATTGAAACTTTACGAAGAAGAAAAGAATACACTACAAAATAATGGTCTAAAGTGGAAGTTTAGAAAATAGGGGTCTATACGTACGTGTTGGTCTTTGAATTGTTCCAAGTCATCAGTTCTTGCAAGTAGAGAAATCTTGACATTATGCTTCGAAGAAATGTTTGCCATATTCCTAATTTCTTAATGTATTTTCTTAAATATGAATAAATAGAAGTTGATATGAGTTAAGCCCATGTTTGGTACGCCTCACTGGACTGGACTGGGTTAAATAGCACTCGAAAAACCTTTGTTTGGTAAGAAACGGGACTAACTTAAGCGAGACTGTATAGTCCAATAGTGAAAAAAAAAACGTCTCACTCGCTCGTCTAATACAGTGAGCCTGAAAAGTGGTTCGCTAAATAGCACGCTCGCTAAATAGAACACGTGAGTCCGACGCCTCTCTTTAAAAAATATCAAAATTTTATTTGTTTTCTTTTAATTATTGTTTTAAATCTTTGAATGAGTTTTTTTTGCAGCATTTTTTTTTATAGATAAAAATCCTTAAAATATTACAATAATTATTTTGATATTGCATTTGGAAAATCAAACTGACAGGACCCGACCCAAATTCCACTTTGGAATTTATGCCGAACCCTGTGCGTGTCCGACACCTGGTGGGTGCCAGGCACACTTGACCAAATTGCCCTTCTAATTAAATCTCAAAATTCTTTTTCAAGTTAGACTTCTGCAGGAAATTTGGCAGAGTCTCCCCTGTAAAATGCTCATTTCCCAATAACTTTGCACCTGTAAATATACAATTAACATTGAAAAACAAATCCCAATCGTTCAGCATGCTTAAGACAAATAACCTGAATGGCCTCAGGCCTCCATAAATCAAATAAAACATTCCACCATTTGAATAAGAACTTAACTCTTAGAATAATGTGTATCCTTTATCAACTTCCATTATAACCCAACTGAACAAACTTTCAGCACTTAATCTTGTGGCTGCACCTAGTATCTCTAGGTTGCCTATGTACCCTTTTAAAGGGATCAAGTCAGACGTAGTTCTTTTACTTTTGACATTTGCACTTGAATAACTTCATCAATTGTTATTTCTCAATGAAATTTGCAAATCAAACCATTGAAACTCAAGCAAGAGTTGTTGATTTCAGCACAATCTTCCACTCATCCCATACGCGCATATACAAATATATATTTAATTACTTATTACAGATAAGTAGCAAACGAGAAAATTATTAAAATAGCACTGACTCCGTGAAACCTAAATGTCATTATCAACAATTTAAATAAAAACCTGCTTATCTCTTTCTTATGTAACAACAAATTCATTCTTCAAGAAAATAGTTATGAATTGTATAAACTCTTTAAAACTTAGAAACCCTCAATCATTGTCTCACACATTGGAAAATATGTATTAAAGCTTTTACCAATAAATATCAAGATAAAATCACTAATTTTAGTTTGGGTTAATTACTGTAGACGTCCTTGAACTATGGCCCCAGTTGCAATTGGGTCCGCGAACTAATTTTTGTGGCAATAACATCCTTTAATTAGACAATTAGTTGCAATTGGGTCTTACCGTCCAACTTTGTCAATTTATCTGTCAAAATGAGGGGTAACAGCGTCCTTTCGCTCTGTCTCTCCCTCTCTCTTTCGCTGTCTCTCCCTCTCTTTCGCTCTGTCTCCAAACCATCGTCTACCGACCACCACCTCGCCATCGCCAAAAACCATCAAGGCACCCATGCCTACCAGCCATGCCTTCTTCTTCGCTAGTTCATAGCTTTGCCGACCAAACCCCTTCCTTGTTGCGAGTTCATAGACTGAGATAGAGAGTGACAGAGACAGACAAAGACAGAGAAAAAGAGAGGAGAGAGAGAGAGGTTCATAGAGAGACAGCCAAAACCCAGCCTCAAAGTTTGATTCTTCAACTGTTCAACATAAAGCGCGATATCAAACTAAAACCTTTGTTAAGCTGAACTCAACACAACCAACCATTTCTTTTCATTTGAACTATTAAAATTTCCCAGAAACCAAAACAATACAAAAAAAGCAGACGACCCATGATCAAATTTCAATTCCTTTTCCCTTGGCAACCACATAGAGAGCAATATACCATTAAAAAAAATCAACATGAAACAAAAAAGAGATCAAGTGCATGCAATCAAAGCTAAAGTTCAAGTCTTTCATTTACGCACCAGGGAATTAAGCAATAAGAGACTGGATATACGAAGCTGAAACTTTGGTTGCAGAAAACTAAGCCAGAAAAGAGAAACTAAAAACCAAATGAAAAACTTTTAATGGGTTATTCTTCAACAGGTTTCTTCTTCTTTCTTCTTCTTCTTCGAATATCCTCTGTTTTCTTTGCAATTCTGGTATTTTCCATCTTTTGCCTTTTCCGTGTGCAAATGGATGTTGGGTAGTGATTGATTGAAGATTTGGTTAGCCTCCCAATTTTGAATAAAATAAAGAAAAAAAAATTGTGGGTCATGAATATATATCGCTTTATCCCGAATTTTCTGACTGGTTGGCTGCGGTTTTCCGACACCCATTCCCACCCCAACCATAGATCCATCCCCACCCCTTTGTCCCAGAAAATATAAAACCCAGCCCCACCCCAACACTAGCCAACCTCCCTCTCTCCAGATCCGACGAGCCCCACACTAGATTCGTCATCTTCGTCTTCGTTGCCAAGGCCACACCACCCTCTTCGTCAAGGCCACGCCATCGTCTTCGTCACCAAGTTCTTCGCCTGTCGTAACCCACATATCCATCCGCACCAAGTCTATCGAGAGAGAGAGAGAGAGAGACGAAGGTGAAAAAAAAAAACTTAAAAATAAAAATCCCAATATGAGGTTCTTCAATTTGAAGAGCAGCGAATTATTGGGCGGCAGCGGAGGCAGAGTGTTGGTGATGAAAGTATAGGAGGCGTAGTTGTTGCGAAGCCTGGCCTGCTGCTGTTGCAGGTTGGGTTGGGATCTGGGTTTTGAGGGGGGTGGGATAAGGAGGGTGGAATGGGTTGTGAGTGAGAGGGAGAGACATAGCGAAAGAGAGGGGGACTTTTTTTTCAATTTTTTTTTTTCAGTTTTTTTCTTCTTCTGTTTTTTTTCAGTTTTTTTTTTCAGACTCGAAAGGATGTTTTTACCCCTAATTTTGATGGACAAATTGACAGAGTTGGACGGGTGGGATAAGGAGGGGGGAATGGGTTGTGAGAGAGAGGGAGAGACAAAGCGAAAGAGAGAAGGACTTTTTTTTCTTTTTTTTTTCCAGTTTTTTTCTTCTTCTTTTTTCCAGTTTTTTTCTTCAGACTCGAAATGATGTTTTTACCTCTCATTTTGACGGACAAATTGACAGAGTTGGACGGCAGGACCTAATTGCAACTGATTGTCTAATTAAAGGATGTTATTGCCACAAAAATTAGTTCGCGGACCCAATTGCAACTGGGGCCATAGTTCACGGACGTCTACAGTAATTAACCCTTTTAGTTTAAACATCTCATTTACTCTCCACCTAGGTGTACCCCCATTCATATTCTGTCAATTCCTTTAATATTCCATCAATTCCGATAACATTCCGTCAATTCCAAGTATCTTGTATGTTACATCTTCGCAGGCCTCGAAAATACAAAGTCAATTCGAGCTGCATTCCTCGTAGGCCTCGGGAACACAAAGTCAACCCGAGCCGTATTCCTCGCAAGACTCAGGAGACCATTATTCAGCCTGAGCCGCATTCCTCGCAGAACTCGGGGGACATGTAGTCAGCCCGAGAACGCATATCCTCGCACCACACGGTTCAGGAGTCCCCAAAACTTGCGGGGCATTATCATAAATGACAAACTATTTCAAAGCAACTAGGGGGTACTTCTGTGGTGGGTTTGAAAATCATATTCCGTAACTTATCATAAACTTTCCCTTAGTCCGCCAATCCATTTCCCAAATCTTTTATCAACCTTCCAAAAATCAGTTCTCAACTATATTTACCACATACTATTGAGTACTAGCATTCATAATTCATTGACTTCAAGCCACTGAGTATATATATATATATATATATATAAAATATAAGCGTATATTTAGACATTTAATTAATTTCTCATTCACGCCAAAATCCAGTTAATAAGCAGTTTCCAAATTTTACACAAGCAGACATAGTATAATATCATTAGAAAGTAAAAGCGATTACCGAATAATTCATAACATATGAATAATCTAATATCACCAATCATATACTTTGATCATACTCATAATAATAATTAATAAATAAATAACAAGATAAACTTCGAATATCCGAATAATACCCACGAATATCGTAAAACACTATAACGTAAACTCATAATCTAAACGTAATCAGAATAGTTCACAAACAGTCAAGCCTCGTTTACACGGTCGTTCAAGCACTTCTCGAAGGGTGAAACTACCTTGGAAGACTCACGGTCCACTGAGGGTCAAACTTTTTAGATTAGGTCAACCGGGCCCGCAGGGCCCATGATCTCCAATTACCAATCTGAGAGTTCCTATAGGTTCAACACAATTTACTAAACATGCCCTGTAAGTTTGGTCCGAATCGAATGATCGGATCGCTCACGATCGCTCGATCGGACGGTTATCGTTTATCCTAAACTTTAAGTTATTAAATCGGAACATCCGGGGCTCCCATTCACGATTCGTGAAATCCTACACGATCCTAGGAAAGCTTAGATCAACATATGATAAATTGGAGTTGATCCAACGGTTCGAACATGTCGAACCCGAATAACGCCTAATATGCGATATCCGATCGACGATCAAACGATAACCAAATTTCTATCCGAGCATACCGTCGTGCTCGGGACGACATGAGGATGATTCTAGGACTCAAGGACGGGCCAAAAAGTGGCCCATGCGACGGCAGCGCATGGGTGTCCAAAGTGATTTCACCGATCGGAAAATCTCCAAACCGCCGATCAAGACTTATACCTACATGATCATCACATAGAGTAGAGCAACTTTTGTTCTTGGACCTACCCCAAAAATTCGACGGAAGTGGCCGGTTTGACGGAAGTGGCCGGAATCAGAGGTCGAAACCGGCCAAAACTTCCATCGCTTATTTTCATCTCAAAACGCAGAAATTCCTCCAAAATACCACAACCAGAAGCTAGAACACATTGAAAGGATGAGAAAACATACCAAGTTCGAAGGATTTGGTTGCCGGAATCACCCGAACGAGCGTTGAGAAAAGTGGGTCGAAACATATTGGACTTCTCGATTTTTCCGACGAAAAATGGTGGTTCCAGCGGCTGGGATGGGGTGGGGCTGGTAGAGGAGGAATAGCCGGTTCTTTTGGGACCGGTGCCACCCAAAATGGTGGCCGGATGTGACGGTGGTGGCCCAAAAACCATGCGGATGAATAGTAATAAGGGGGAGGGGCTGTTTCTTGTGAAGGGAGAGGGAGAATGCCTAATATGCGATATCCGATCGACGATCAAACGATAACCAAATTTCTATCCGAGCATACCGTCGTGCTCGGGATGACATGAGGATGATTCTAGGACTCAAGGACGGGCCAAAAAGTGGCCCACGCACCGGCAGCGCATGGGTGTCCAAAGTGATTTCACCGATCGAAAAATCTCCAAATCGCCGATCAAGACTTATACCTACATGATCATCACATAGAGTAGAGCAACTTTTGTTCTTGGACCTACCCCAAAAAGTCGACGGAAGTGGCCGGAATCGAAGGCCGAAACCGGCCAAAACTTCCATTGCTTATTTTCATCTCAAAACGCAGAAATTCCTCCAAAATACCACAACCAGAAGCTAGAACACATTGAAAGGATGAGAAAACATACCAAGTTCGAAGGATTTGGTTGCTGGAATCACCCGAACGAGCGTTGAGAAAAGTGGGTCAAAACATATCGGACTTCTCGATTTTTCCGACGAAAAATGGTGGTTCCAGCGGCTGGGATGGGGTGGGGCTGGTAGAGGAAGAATAGCCGGTTCTTTTGGGACCAGTGCCACCCCAAAATGGTGGCCGGATGTGACGGTGGTGGCCCAAAAACCATGAGGATGAATAGTAATAGGGGGGAGGGGCTGTTTCTTGTGAAGGGAGAGGGAGGAAGGAGAGAAAGAAAAGAAAAGAAAAGAAAAAAAAAGAAGAAAATTTAAAACTGCCCGGTTACCGTAGCACGGAACTGTAGCGGTTCTGTTTGCTACAGTAACAAAGTTAAAAATTCCCTTTATGTCATGTTCGTTTTCAGACTTTTCCTCATTCGTTACAACTCGGAATTGGGCGTGCCGCATGTCTACGAACTCATATTGATGAGCTCTACGCAACGGTACTACTAAAATCCATAAATTCTTTCCCGAACAAAAAGTCAACTTTTAAACCCATTAAAATATTCTCGGGGTAAAATCGTCTTTTACTTTAATAAATTAATAATTAAATAGTAATTTAGGATCGGGTTGTTACACAAACTATAGTAATTTACAATTGTTTGATATTTTTTTGATATTGAAACAAGTTTAATAATTCATGATGTGATGCTTTATTTATCGTAAACAATTTTTACATTATCAAATTATATTTTTCAGTTTGAAGTCAAAAGTGAAATATACAAAAATTATACATATATATATATATATAATTTTTTAATTATTGTTTTACTTGGTCCCTGAAAAACCTAGAATTATATAGAGTGAGCTTAGCTCCTTTAACAATGTTTCGACCAACTAAGATTAATCTTGAGAAGCCAAAAAACAAATATCATAATTTTATTCTTCATAAAAAAAAAAGCAGAATTTTATTTGTTTTCTTTTTATTATGGTTTTAAATCTTTTTTTTTTTGGCCAAATAATGTTATAAATCTTTGAATTGAGTTTCTTTGTAGCATTTATTTATCTTTTAGGTCAAAAACCCCAATTAAATTTAAAAATTATAAGAATTATTTTTTAGTCCGACACAACACCAAACATAGGTCTTCACTATTTTTACAATCCAGCTTCTTAGTCCAATGCAGCACCAAACGTAGATCAGTACTTAATTCAGCTTAGGCCAATCCAAGATAATCCTTAATTCAGCTTAGGCCAATCCGAGGTAATCCAAGACTGTCCTAGGATTTAGTCCAATCCATAACAGTTCGCCGTGCCAAACGACCCCTAAGAATATTTTTTTTTGTACTAGGAATGATCTCAGCCTTTGACTTGTCAAGCCACCATCACTTGCACCAAGAGTCTTTGGAGAAGATTTTGTCCGGTATAGGAGTGGTCATGTCTGAGTCTAATTGTTGTATCCTTTTCTGTGCCTTTTTGCCCTTTGGGTCTAATAATTTGATATGCCATTTGTTTATGTTATTTAATTGAAAAATGAACTATTCCAATCATGAGATTACATTCTGCGGTAAGTCCAACGGATAATTAAGGCGTATTAAATTACTAACTGATTAGCGGTAGTTAATTTATTGGCAATGGCCTCTATGTACAATGACTAGACTTAACCGGACTGCATGACAGTTGCATTGTGTTAGTATGAAATTGTGTTGGCATTTCCTAGAATTTAGTATTGGTTTGGAAGTGTAATTTAGCAGTAAGGTTGAAGCAAAATTGTTGTCTCTGATTTCCAAAAACTGCAGGATTGAAATAGCTCAGCAATCCCTGAATTCCAGAATTGCGACTTAACACGTATGAGCCATTTGATATGAAGGGTAAGACATGTCATTTTTCATGCACTCATAATAGGAACGTTTTTTTTGGAATCTAATATGATTTTATTTCCTTGATGTTCCTTGATTTTAATCAATTAGAATCCATTTAGGAGGGCATCTCATTTAGGCATATTTTGCAATATCTTTTTACTTATTCTTTCTTTCTCTTATCCATGATTTGTTACTTATCTTGTAAAGTAATTTACTTGCAAATCAAGTTTTAAACAGATCACATTATTAAAGGTGTTGAGATATTCTTGGTAGTTGACCTAAGAATATTAGGACTCCTTTAATGGTGGGATTATCATAAATTTCCTTTATTTGGGTTTTTACTTTCCTATTGTTTTCGGCTTCACGTGTGATCATCATTAGATAGGAAAATATATTTTTGATTTTGTTCAATTCGTGCAAATCGAGTAATTTGGTTTTGACTAGGAAACATATCTTTGGTTATTTGGTTAGCCTTCAATGAAATTGCTTGTGTTTTGGACGTGGACTTTTCTTCCTAAAGAAGAAAAAGTCATATAAAACAAGGCTTGATGTTTTTTTTCTTGCACAGCTTCTGAACGATAATTTTGTGTGCTTAAACGTTTAAGAAAGCTGCGTTTTTATTTGAGATAAATCATCAAGTGTTCCATGTTTACTTGGTGATTTATCAAACACTCTCATCATTCATATTGCATTCATTTTCATGTTCGGTGATTCATACGGTTGAGGGCATTAAGACCGCGGTGGTTGAAGCAATCGTGACTAGTATTGTGTTCAACATAAGGAGTGTCGAGGTTCATCTCGTGACAGAAGTTGAGTTATGAAGAAGTCGGTAAACATTATATAGAATGTGTCTAGGATAAGTGTGTGAGTACTTCTTGTAATCATCGTTCTATAGTGGATTTGTGTTGGACTAAGGAGTTCCATGGATTTTCCCCAGAGGTGGGGTTTTACCACGTAAAATAATTCTCTGCATGTTTTTTTATTTTATGCTCAGTACGTTTCAGGATTGATAAGCCATATCAATCCTGCTACCGAAATTTATTTTTTGTTTATTGATTATAATCTTAAATTGGCCTATTCACCCCCCTCTAGGCATTTTTAGTCATTCTACAGGTAATTTCACATTGGAAGAATTTATAGGAGTAGTTTTTGTTTGGGCCTAAATTATGCGAGCTAGCCTAATTGGCTATTGGACTTTTTCTACAAACAATATATGGGTTTTATTTGCCAAAAATGGGGAATAGCCCATACCATTCAAAGACAGGTGGGGTCAAACTAAACCAATTACCCAAAGTAATTTTGATAAATTGGAAGTTAATTACCACCAATTGTGATTTAATCCAAGACCCAAGATTAATTGGTTTAATATTTACCCAGTTCACGATATTTTGAGCTTAGAGGAATTGATCACTATACTGTTGGTGACTAACTCAAAATTGAAGCTAGAAAGGTAAAAGCAGGTTTTGCTTTAATTAAAAGCCGTAGCTATTAACCAAGGTGGTTGGTGTGAGTAGTTCGGCACTCTCATTCCTTAAGAGACGCCAGGGGTTTAATCCCTGCTCTTGTATGGAGTCACCACTTTGGCAGCACTTTATCCCTTACGGGCCGACCCGGTGTGAGCGGGGATTAGTCTGGGTTGGGTTAAGGCTTAAAGGTGCCACCCATAGTTGGGGCCCATCCAGGACCACCTCGTGGTTCAGACAAAAAAAAAAAAAAAAAAAAAAAGCTGTAGCTATTTGCTTCCAGAAAACAAGCTGTGTTCCTTTTACTAGCATTCGTGTGGTTTCATTAAAAGGATAATTGATTGACAAAGAGCCAAAATTGATCACCATAGCAGGCTGCTGATCTTTGTTGCTTTTGACATTGAGAAACCAAAAGTATTATTACTTCCTTATCTGTTAGGGATCAGTGGAGTAATACTTTCCAGTTATTATTCTTCAAATATCCATGAGTCATCATCATACATTCTCCTATAAGTATAAGAGTGCTTGAACTAGAAGAAGGATGTTGAGGCCCAAAAAATCCAAGGTTGGGCCCAAATATATTTCTAGCCCGGTATGACACCTAACTTGGGTACGCAAGAGTTCGTCATATACGCTTGCACACGTGCCACGCCAAGCAAATAAGCAACACTCCACGCTACAAACTTAAGTGGGCCCAAGCCACGCAAATGCTTGGGGCTTGCTGAATGGGTTGTGGTATGGATGGTTACGAGTTTTCATGAGGCCCATTAATGAGCCGAGAAATGGAAGTTTTGGGCTGCTTGGGAGCCCCGAAACTCAAGCCCATTTCTTGAGCCCAAATATGTGGCTAAGCATAAAAGAGAGAAAAAAGCCCAATACTCTAGAAAAACCAACCCAAATACTCTAGGAAAATGAGCCCATCATTTGATAATGTTGGTGTCGCAAATCTCACGGCCTGGTGTTCCGGGCCGAGGGGGTCTATGTTGTTGGCACCAAAACTGAACAGGTAGAGATGAGTGCAACTTACATGTGATGTGGACGATCGAGTAGATCGATTGAGTGTTAGATGCAGATTCTTCCCGTCCTTGGATGCTGATCCTGAATAGAAGGAAGCTGAGACTCGTAAGGTCTATGGAACTGGTGTGGAACCAGCCTAAGACCCTCCGATGCCAAAGTAAGTTTGTTTCTAAGAGCTTTTGCTGTTGACAATATATTTAGTATAAAAGTCAAGCTGAGAAGTCTTACCCCTGTATTGTAGTGAAGGGGCCTATTTATAGAGGGCATTTTGTATGCTCTTAGTACTTAATTTAGATGTGGGACTCGTGGGAGGGCCCTATGAGGTTGACACGAGTCTCTAGATATTTCGGGCGGGTACTTCGAGGTTGATTCTGCAGAATCGGTAGAGGGTACCGATTGTAGACTCTGCTGGGCCTGTAGTTACCGTTTGTTGCTTTGGGACAATATCATCGGTAGCCGATGCCAATTGTTCGGAGCCTTGGGCACTTGGGGAGTTTCTTTGATCCACGTGTCAATGTGATTAGTTGAGGGTCAGATATGGTACAAACAGTAGTCCCCCAAGTTACCGATTGAGAAGCGACTTTTCGGTTGAGGACTTGAATCTGTCTTCGGCATTCTGATCCGGACTCGATGGTCTCGTTGTTGCCGATGGTGGCATGTAGTCCCCCAAGTGCCTGAGCGAGTGAGCTTGGAAAAGAGACGGTATTCGGTACCGAATGGTCGGAGAGGCTAGTGTAGGTCAGGGTTTAGGAATGCCTGCCGTTCGGCACGAGAGGTGAGTGAGAACTCATCAATGTGCGCCTGCCGTTCGGCACGAGAGGTGAGTGGGAACTCATCAATGTGTGCCTGTCGTTCGGCACGAGAGGTGAGTGGGAACTCATCAATGTGCGCCTGCCGTTCGGCACGAGAGGTGAGTGAGAACTCATCAATGTGCACCTGCCGTTCGCCAGTGGAGTTGTGCTCGAAAGTGGCTAGAGTTGCAGCGTATGGGAAGTTGAAGCGTCTTTGAGGATTGGAAACGTTTCGAATGAGGACGCTTGGGCTCCCCCATGCATGCGTGACACGTGTCGGCATGGCTGTGAAGAGTTGCGTCGTTTCATATCCCGATGCGTCGCTTCGCTTCCAGATGCTAGGTTCGTCTTATAAATGTAAGGAAGGGATGATAGTTGGAATACTTGAAGTTTTTGAGAGCAATCAGAGCTTGTGAGAGGCGATTTCCGGCAACCGTGCGAAGGCGTTGTAGGCGATTTTCGGCGAGTTTGAAGTAGGCGGAGGCGATTTCCGGCGACTAGGAACCACCGTATGAACAAGGTATGTTGCTGTGTTCTTGATATTTTAGTGAATCAAAGTGTTGAATTCGTTGAATTTTTGTATGAACAAAGTATGAACAAGCATGAACAATCATGAACATAAGTGTTTAGGAGGTAGAATAGGATTTTGATTCTAGCATGGCACTTAGTTTCCCTTCGTGTGTTGTTTGTAGATATCAGATACCGAATCCGAGCGTAGTCGTAGTCCGAGGGCATTCGAGGACGATTCGTCCTCGGGGAGTTCTGCCGAAGAGAGTGGGAGTGCCGAATCTTGGAGCTCTTCGAGTTGTGAGATAGTGGAGGGGGCAGGGGTGCGTACCGAGGCTGGTGGCACTTCGCGTAGAGTGCCTGAAGGTAGTGAGCCTTCGACTTCTGGTCGTGGGGCCGATGCGGGTGACGTGTCTGTTGCTGCGCCAGGGGAGGGGGTGCTGAGGGTTGTTGCGGGCAAGCAACGGATCCCGATGGCGAAGCCGAAGGAACTGGTGTTCGGAGTAGACCATTTAGAGCCGAACACAATGGCCGAGGCTGAGTTGGCTAAGATTCGGGCGGAGTATAATATCCCGGAATTGGTAGTGATGCGAATTCCAGAGCCCCTAGAGTCGTTGAGTGACAATGACAAGGGAGTGGTCTTCTTCACCGATGTTTTTAAGCATGGGCTTCGGCTGCCGTTGAGGCATTCGGTGCAGAAGATCTTGGCGGCGCTTGGATATGCGTCGGGGCAGTATAATCTGAATTTTTGGATTACATTGCTCGGGACGATCGCATTCGGCATGGCTGGCGAGGGGGAGCCGAGCTATGAGCAGTTCGCTCAATTGTATAGTGTGACGAGGGCAAAGAGTGCCGATCAAGGGGGGTGGGTGCAGTCCAACTGTCTTTCGGCAGGGCAGCGTGGACACTTTGTGGTCGGGGTGCCGAGCTCCCAAAAGACCTGGCGCAAGCGTCGGGTAATTGTTTCTGGTGCTTGGGAATCGGCACCAGGAGTGATCGTAGAGAGGCGGATCCCTATGACCTTTCAAACAGTCGGTAGGATAGAACCTGCCATTCGGCAGGAGTGTTGGGGTTTTGTTTTGTTTTTTTTTTGTTTGACCGTTGGCAGTTTTGTTTCAGTGTCCTTGAAACGGCCTGCTGCGCCGATCAGAGAAGTGGAAGCGATCGAGCGGGTCCGAGTGAAGATTGCCGAAGAAGATCGCTTCTTTAAAGAGCTGCTGTACTTTCGGAACCTGTACAAGGCGGGGTTGATCGGCAAGGCGGAACACGACCGAAGAGTGAAGGAGGAAGAGGAAGAAGAAAAAAGACAGAGTAAGTGATGTCGTTCGGCAGGTTCTTGCTTTTCTTTCTTTCTTTTTTTATTTTTATTTTTATGCGTGCCATTTCCAATCTAACTCTGTTCTTATGCAGTGGCAGGTGGAAGGCCGATGAGTGAAGCGACCAGAAGGCGTCTGGAGGGCCACGGGGCGCCGAAGCAGAAGAAGGGCGAGTCCCCCAGACCAAAGAAGAAGAAGGCTGCAGGGGCGTCCGGAGGGGCTTCGGCAGACGAGATGACGGTGGCGGAGCCGAGACCGTTCGGGAGGTCCACCTCCAGGTGACGGGCAAAAGGCAGATCGAGGGTCCCCTTGATGTGACGTCGTTGCCGAAACGGCCTAGGGGTCCAAACGAGGGGACATCCGTTCTGATCCCCGATGATGAAGGAGAGGGGGAGGAGGGGCAGGTGAACATAGCCTGCCCTCGGAAGGCCGTGCCGTTCATCAACTGCATGATTGATGATGCTCAAATGGAGCTGTCAGAGATAGAGCAGCTGTCGATGAAGACGGTGCACGAGCAGACCGGACGAGCCTTCCGGCTTCAGGCAGAAGAAATTCGAGGAGGGCCGTTCGAAGATTGCCGATGCCGGTAAGTTGATCCAGGAGGCTGATCGGCGTGCCGAGGAGAATGCCGCTAAGATTGCAGAGCTTGCGTCGAAGCTTGCGGCGACCGAACTAGAGGTGGTGGCTGCTCATGAGGCCAAGGTGGCTGTGCAGGTGGCGATGGATGCGGCCGAGCGTTCGCATGCCAAAGAGGTGGAAGAGGCGAAGGCGAAGGCCGTCGTTGACTACCGATCCTCGGAGGAGTTCACGTTGCTGGTGGACAAGGAAGTCATGGACCAGTGTGACGACCTTGTCTACCGATTCAAGCGTTATAACGCGGACAAGAAGCTGAACCTGAACTTCCTCCGGGATCCGCTTCTGTTGCCAGAGGGTGTAACCGAAGAGATGGTGGAGGCTTACAAGGGCGACGATGCCGAACCTGAGGAAGCCGATGACACCGAGTCTAGCAGCGAGGAGGAAGAGAGCCATCCTACACCGATCGCAACCAGCGCGCCGAATGTGGAAGCCTTGACCAGTGCCGAGGCTGTGACTGCCGATGCCGAGCTTGGAGATGCGACTGCCGATCCCTCCGCTTCTTAGACTTGTTTATTTTTATGTTCATATTTTGGGAATGTAAAAATATTTGGAACATGCCGAACGGAAATTTTTGCTAAGACAATAGCCCTTTGTGGGTTTTTATCCAAGTTAACTTTGATTCGGTTGATTTTTAAATATCGTATTATGTTATAAGTAAGCATGCCGTAGGTAATATATTGTGAATATAGTATTGCCGTTATGGCGTTACCGTATGTATAGAATATGAATTGTTAAAAACAAACCGACTACAAAGGTGATGACCGAAGGTGCAGTCACTTGTAGTAATATTTCAAATGTTCTATGTTCCATGGGTGGCCGAGGGTATGGCCATCGGTACCGCGCAATCGATAAGTTCCCGGTCGGCAGACGGTGACGACCTCATAAGGACCTTCCCATGAAGGGCCAAGGGTGCCCTCGTTGGAGTCCTTGGTGGCGAGAGAGACTTTGCGTAAGACCCAGTCCCCCACCTTAAACGATCGGCGTTTCACGTGCGAATCGTAGTATCTGGAAGTCCTCTGTTTGTAGGCAGCGTTCCGAAGCTGAGCCAGGGAATGGTGTTCGTCGATGAGGTCCAGGTTGAGTGCAAGAAGTGTTTCATTTTGCTCTGGCATGTAAGATGCCGTTCGGCGCGTGGGTGCGTTGATTTCGACTGGGACAACAGCTTCGGTACCGAAAGCAAGGGAAAATGGCGTTTCGCCAGTCGATCGTCAGTAGGAGGTGTTGATGGCCCGTAACGCTTCTGGGAGCAAATCGGGCCAGGCTCCTTTAGCTGCCCCGAGATTCTTCTTCAGTGTCTTCTTGATGATCTTGTTAATGGCCTCTACCTGGCCGTTCGATTGTGGGTGCGCTGGAGATGCAAAGAACAAGTTGATGTTGAATCGGTGGCATAGGTGTCGGAACTGAGAGGAGTCGAATTGTTTACCGTTGTCGGTGATGATTGCGTTCGGGAGGCCGAACCGACAAATTATGTTTTTCCATACAAAATGCTCAACCTTGGCTGTGGTGATGGTCGCCAAAGCTTCGGCCTCGGTCCACTTTGTAAAGTAGTCGACGACGACGATGGTGAATTTAAGCTGTCTCTTTCCTTGGGGCATGGGGCCGATGAGATCTAAACCTCATTGAGCGAAGGGCCATGGGCTGATAATTGGAGTGAGCGGTTCGGCAGGCAGTTTTGGGACAGAGCCGAAACGCTTGCAATGATCACACATCTGGACGAGTTTGGTGGCATCGGCATGAAGAGTCGGCTAGTAATAACCTTGCCGTATGGTCTTGAAAGCCAAGGATCGGTAGCCATAATGGTCCCCACAAGCTCCTTTGTTGGGTCATGCGCCGAAGCAGCGGTAAAGAATGACCACGCCGATAGAGAATCTAATTCAAAATTAAGTATCGTGCCGATCGGCGGCGGAGAATCTTAGCCTCGGCCTTGTCATCTGGTAACGTCCCGTTTGCGAGGAATGCGTGGATTGGATCCATCCAACTTGGATCCTGCCGAACGGCATGTACCTCGACGTCAAAGGTGCTGCGCCAAACGAGGATTTCGATCGGCACATAGCGACCAACGTTGTCGTCGATTGCCGATGCAAGGCGTGATAGGGCATCAGCGTGGTTGTTCTCGGATCTGGGGATCTGCTGAACTTGATACGCTGCAAAGTGGTGGAGCAATTGGCGGGCGTGTGTCAAGTAGGCAGCCATCGAAGTATCCTTAGCTTCGAATTCGGTGAGCACCTGATTAACGACAAGTTGTGAGTCGCTGCATATCCTGAGTTGTTTAGCCCCCATCCCTTTAGCGAGCCGAAGGCCTGCCAAAAGAGCTTCGTATTCTGCTTCGTTGTTGGAAGCCTGGAATTGGAAACGGATGGCATATTCGATGATCGTTTGATCAGGGGCTTTTAGTACTTAGCCGGCTCCGCTGCCTTGTCGGTTGGACGAGCCGTCTACATAGAGAGTCCATAGGGGAATTAATGGATTAAAGGTCCCTTCGGTCGGATGGGCGACTGGGGCTGCCGAAGCCGGTTCGGGGGCGACATCTTCCGGATCTTCCTTTTCGGACGTAGTCATTTCGGAGATGAAATCAGCTACGGCTTGACCCTTCTCGGCAGGCCAAGGGTGATAGTGGATGTCGAATTCGCTGAGTTCAATGGCCCATTTTACTAGCCGACCTGATGTCTCTGGTCTCTGTAGTATTTGGTGTAGAAGCTGATTGGTGAGAACGGTAATACTGTGAGCCTGAAAATATGGCCGAAGCTTGTGTGCTGAGAGAACAAGAGCATAGGCGAGCTTCTCCAGCTCGGGGTACCGAATCTCGGCATCTTGCAGGGCATGGCTAGTATAGAAAATTGGTAGTTCTATGCCGTTCGGTTTGCGAATAAGCACGGAACTGAGTGCCGTTGCCGAAACCGATAGGTAGAGAATGAGTTCTTCGCCAGGAAAAGGGGTGGATAATAGGGGCGCTCTGCTCATGTAGGTCTTGAGGTCTTGGAAGGCTCGATCGCATTCGGCAGTCCAGACAATCTGCCGTTTGCTTCCTTTGAGGGCTTTGAAGAATGGGGCACACCGATCGGTAGCCTTTGATATGAATCGGGCCAGAGCGGCGACACGCCCAGTGAGACTCTGAATATCTTTCTGCGTTTTCGGTATCTGCATGTCGAGCAATGCCTTGATTTTTTCAGGGTTGGCCTCAATGCCTCGTTGGCTGATCATGAAGCCAAGAAATTTGCCCGAGGAGACGCCGAAGGCACACTTGTTTGGATTGAGGCGCATGTTGTACTTCTTCAAAGACATCGAACATAAGGGAAAGATTGTGGAGATGACCATCGGCTGTTTTGCTTTTAACGAGCATGTCGTCCACATATACTTCCATCGATGTGCCGATGAGCTCAGAGAAAATTTTGTTGACCAATCGCTGGTATGTGGCTCCAGCATTCTTCAAGCCGAACGGCATGACATTGTAACAGTAAAGTCCTTTGTCGGTGATGAATGCCGTATGTTCGCGGTCGGCAGGGCTCATGAATATCTGGTTGTAGCCTGAGTATGCGTCCATGAAGCTGAGAAGTTCATGGCCTGCTGTGGCGTCCACCATTTGATCGATCCTCGGCAAAGGAAAACTGTCTTTTGGGCAAGCTTTGTATAAATCGGTATAGTCCTGACACATTCTCCAGGCGCCGCTCGATTTTTTGACCAAGACCGAATTTGCCAACCAAATTGGGTAAGTGACCTCCTGGATGAAGCCGATTGTCCGTAGTTTCTCCACCTCGATTCTCATTGCTTCGTACCGTTCGGCATCATAGGCCCGCCGTTTCTGTCTGATAGGTTTAAAAGTGGGACAAATGCTGAGCTTGTGACTGATGACATTGGGGGCGATGCCGGGCATGTCATTGTATGACCAGGCGAAGACTTCTGTATTGGCGCGCAAAAAGGCAATGAAATCGGCACGCAGTGCCGAACTCAAGGTGGTGCCGATTCGGACTTGTCGGTCGAGCTGTGCTTCGGAGAGGGTGACCGATTCTAAATCTTCAACGGGTTGTGCTTGTGGGGGTGACGGCCTCATCCCTGGGATCATCTGGTTTGTCCGTCCCCCTGCCGTTCGGCACAGTCATCCTGGTGGAAACTGAGTATGCTTCGCGAAGCGTAGCTCTTGCCGATTCCTTTGTTGCCGAGACGTAACATGTCCGTGCGCTCAACTGATCCCCTCGCACTTGGCCAACGCCAGCGTGTGTGGGGAACTTGAGGAGGAGCATGTGTGGTGATAGCATGGCTTCATTTTGGTGAGCGCCGTTCTGCCGATGATGGCGTTGTACGCCGTTGGGCAATCGACTACCAGAAAGAGAGTGTAGATGACCGTTCGTCTGGGGATAGTGCCGACGGCGAACGGGAGCTGGACACTGCCGATCGGTTCAACCACGTCAGCCGAGAAGCTTAGGAGAGGGGTGATATCTTTATTCAGATGCTGAGGATCTATACCGAGGGCATTAAAAGCGTCGGCAAATAGCACATTGACCGAACTGCCGGTGTCTATGAGGATTCGGCCCACATCAAAGGCTGAAATATCGGCCCGTATGATCATGGGATCGGAGTGGGTGAAGATGATGCCTCGTTCTTCCTCTTCAGAGAAGGTAATAGGTTCCCAACCGATTCGCCGGATCTTGTCTTTGCATCCTCCCGCTACGCTGAGGATCTGGGGGTGCCGAACGGCACGAACGTAGTTTTTAACGGATCGATTGCTGGTTTCAGCAATGGGCGCCCCTCCACTGACCATATTAATCTGCCGATTCGATAGTTTGTCCGATGATGGTTTTGTACTTAAATACTGATCCAGCTTTCCCTCGTTGATGAGGCGTTCGACAATTTTGCGAAGTGCGATACATGATTCCGTATCGTGGCCGTTGTACTGGTCGTATCGGCAGAATACACCGGTGTCTTTCTCGTTATGCCGAGGAAGCTTCCTGTTGTTCGGCTTCGGTATCATCTCACTCTCTGTCAGGAGGACATGCTCGTAAGTCGCTTCGCCTGCCGTAGTCCCTGCCCCTTTTGTTGCTGTCCTGCCGATCCCGGAAGTGGTCTTTCCGTTTGTTTCGTGCCTCGTAAGGAGCAGAGGCAGGGGGTGCCGTTCGGTAGGGGGCCTGATTAACAGCCCGATTTGCTGGGAATCGGTCATAGTTTTGTGTCGAAGGCTGATCGGCCGTTGTTGCTTTGCTTGGTGGGGCCGAAGCCGATCCTTTGGAGTTGAAATGTTCGGCCTTGGCGTGGATAGCTGCCTGTTTCATCAGCTCGGCGTAGGTAGTCCAGTTGCTGCTGTGGACCTGATAGCGAAACTGAGACGACCGAAGGCCGCTTTTGAAAGCACCGAAGGCTGCCCTATCTTCAGTTTCTGGACATCGGGAATATTCATGGCTGAACCTAGCGGCATATTCTCTCAGGGGCTCATCGTCTTGCTGCCGAACGGTATAGAGGTTATCGGCAGAATACAGGCGATCGGTTTGAATCATAAAATGGTTGAGGAAGGTTTGTTTCAACTGATCGAAAGAGTCAACCGTACCTGGTTCCAATCGGTAGAACCAATTCAGAGCAGCTCCGGCCAGGGTGGAGGGGAATAGTAAACATTGGCCTTCGTCCGTTAGCCCTTTGCAACCCAAAGCTGACTGGAAGGTATGAATGTGAGTAACAGGGTCTTCCACCCTTGAGTAGAACGATATTCGGAGTGCCTGGACCTCTTTTTCGTGTCTGAATGTTCGGATGCGATTGGTGAATGGCCCTGGCTGTACCGTTCCCCACGTTGGTGTCCGAGCTTGATTCTGTTCTTCCTCAATGCGGTTCATCTTCTGGACAAGAAGGTGGATGGTGGGGTCGGTGAAGGGGAGATCGTTATCGAAGGGTTCCTTTACTCGGCTCTCCGTATGTCGGCCAGCATTATGACCTTGAGTCTCTCGATCTGCCGTTCGGCTGGAGCTCCTGTCATGGCTCCCCTTTTGCCAATCGTTCTCCTCATTCGATCGGTGGCCATGATGCTCTTTAGAGGGTCCCGCCGATCGGTAGGAGATAGTGGTTCCTGGTGAAGTTGGAACGTAATCTGATTCATCCGTTTCCTCCAGGCCGACTGCATCATACCATTGGCGCAAGGGGGACTTTGGTCCAAGCGCCTCTAACCGCCGATCGTTGATTTTTGCTCGGATCTGGATGGGTAAGGGCTGCTGTTCCTTGCGCCGCTCGTTGATCCTATCCCGACAGTCCGAATAAACTTGGTATTCTGGGTGACGTTCCTTTGGGGAGGGTACGAACAGCCTTCGGAAGGCAGATGGCATGCCTGCGGCTTGCTGCTTCCCTCTATCTTGAGCGCTAGGCTTCCGTACGCTTTTAAACGACTTCTCCTGCCGAAGTTGCATGGTTCGTTCAAGACCGTTCTGCAACTGGGTTGAGTGCGTTTGCTGATCATGCAGTTGCTTCTGGGTGTTATCAAGTTTAGAGGCGAGGATATTGTTGTGCTCCTTCATTCTTGCCATTTCCTGTTGTAAAGTTTCCATGCGAGCCTCCAGAGTGTTTGGCCGAACAGGCGCTTTTGTTCGTGGCGCGTGAAGCGGGGGAGCAGGGCTTGGAGGGATGAAGATGGATTCATTTTTTGGTCTCAGAGTTTTGAGATATGGGCTGATCGATAAGCGATTCCCACATATGGCACCAATCTGTTGGCACTAAAAACTGAACAGGTAGAGATGAGTGCAACTTACATGTGATGTGGACGATCGAGTAGATCGATTGAGTGTTAGATGCAGATTCTTCCCGTCCTTGGATGCTGATCTTGAATAGAAGGAAGCTGAGACTCGTAAGGTCTATGGAACCGGTGTGGAACCAGCCTAAGACCCTCCGATGCCAAAGTAAGTTTGTTTCTAAGAGCTTTTGCTGTTGACAATATATTTAGTATAAAAGTCAAGCGGAGAAGTCTTACCCCTGTATTGTAGTGAATGGGCCTATTTATAGAGGGCATTTTGTATGCTCTTAGTACTTAATTTCGATGTGAGACTCATGGGAGGGCCCTATGAGGTTGACACGAGTCTCTAGATATTTCGGGCGGGTACTTCGAGGTTGATTCTGCAGAATCGGTAGGGGGTACCGATTGTAGACTCTGCTGGGCCTGTAGTGACCGTTTGTTGCTTTGGGACAATATCATCGGTAGCCGATGCCGATTGTTCGGAGCCTTGGGCACTTGGGGAGTTTCTCTGATCCACGTGTCAATGTGATGAGTTGAGGGTCAGATATGGTACAAACATACGTCAACACATGTCGTCCTTCTTCTGGCACCATATGGTTTGTGCGCGGGCGTGCCAGCACGGTTTACCGTGCGTTTAAGTTGGTGATGTGGTTGAGTGAATAGATGAGTTGCGCCTGTTTAAATCTGAATTCTAATCAGAGCGATTGTGGCCGAGAGAGGAACTAATCTCGGCCGTCAGGTTCACGGCTTGAGCTACAAGGCCGTTAACGGTGTTGCTGATGGTGGTTTTTAGGTGGTGCTTCGGCGCGTCGCTGGGTGGCGACGGTCGTATGATATATGGGATAAACGAAAGAGTAACAAAGATGGTGCTCCAGCGCCTTGAAGCTCAAGGGTCGTATGATATATTGATGAATGGATTCTTCTACAAACTGCCACTACTCCTAAGAAAGCAAGTAAAAGTATTGAAAATACATTACAAGAAGATAAATGACAAGAAGTAAATGACAGGAAAATATAATCTGCTCCGTGGGAGGCTTGTGTTTGGTGTTGAACCCTTCAAATGTAGTTGGAGCCTGGTATTTATAGGGAAGGTCTTGAGAAGACAATGAGGTTGAAAATCTGCATGGTGAGGTTTGATTAGAGCTAGTGGGTAGTCGAATTGACATTTGGGAATGTGAAGCATGGTGGTGTGACCCTTATAAACCCCGGCCGCCGCCCTGACGGTGGGTTCTGCATCTCGGGCCTTGGAGGAGCATTTAATGCCCTGGTCTGATGGTTGGTGGCTTAACCTTACAAGTCGTGAGATTTTCACACCTAATCCCTGATTTTACTCGCCATATCCTAACTCCAATCACGTCCCCTCTTTCTTGGCTCATAAATGCTTCTACGTGGGTTATGGGTCTCCTGTTTGTAGTCAGAAGTGTTACTTCATTAAATGAGGCGTGGGACCCTAGCGCCACGTGGCGATGCCACTTGACCTTCCTACCCTGGCCGTATATAAGAGGAGTTTGCCCTCGGCCAGTATTACCGCGGCCGTGGTGACTTTATAACTCACCTTTGTTTTTAACAACAGGAAGCGAACGATGATCTGTAACGTTCGGCCGTGGATAGACGCTAGGGCCGAGAGGAAGTTCCTTCGGTCAGCTCTTCGGCCAAGATTTATTAGGCACAAACAGATAAAACCATCACCTAAGGAGATTAGCCCATTCTCTTAATTGGCTAACCCACACTACTACAAAAAAGGCAAAAGACGACGGGAATTCACCGTCGTGTATCGGGTTTTCAAACCATCGTAAAATCGACCGACATCTTTTGCAAAGTAAAACCACGACGGGAAATCACCGTCGTTGTTATAACAAACAAAGTCATTAACAAAAAACAACGTCATTAACACATTTAACACATGGACAACGTATATGCGTTGTAGTTAGAAGATTTTCTACAGAAAATGGCAAAAATGCTTCCACCCCTAACTCATATGCCTTCGATCTTCTATCCGAGTGTATCCATGACTTATCCATCTTCGACACTATATCCTATTATCTATAATAAGGTGAAAAGACAAGCAATGGCTATCACTATAGCAGATTATATAAGGTTTTAATAGCAAATAATATAGTATACAGACGACGGTTTTTAAACAACAACAGACGTATTACACATATATAGACGACGGGTTTTAAAAAAACGTCGTCTAATGCTAGCAAGAAACAGAGGCCAGCGAACTTGAACCACGACGGTAGTTAAAAATGCGTCGTGGTATAAATTTATAGACGACGGTTTGTTAAAAACCCGTCGTCGTATGCATAAAAAAGATATCGAAATCCCAGTTTATTTTCAAGACCCCAAAATATATTCAGAACACAACATATACATTAATTTTTATGTTGGGTATTAAGAACACGTATACTAAGCACGAAACCAACATATACTAAGCATGAAAACATTAAATCCATTCCCGATTCATAATAACAGAGAGTGATTAACCCATTAACCCTTTACCGATTCATGAAAACATTAAACATTAAATCCATTAACCCATACCGTCGACAACATTAAAAAATCACAAAACCCTTTACCACAGAACTGAATATCATTCAATGAATTTACAAGCATGAGATTAGGGTTTGTACTTACAGGTAGGCAGAGCTCAAAGATTATGGCCAACTTGGATTCGACGGAGTTGTAAACTTGGCCAACTTGGATTCGACGGAAAGCCCAACTTTGAATTAGAGTTGAAGTGAGAGAGCGGAGCGAAATGTTTTAGGTCACAGACTATGGCCAACTTGGTTCAAGGTTACAAGTATAAGAGTTAGAGCGAAATTTGAAAATTTTAGGTCGAGGTGAAATTTTTAGAAAGCGCGCTTTTTAAAAAACATCGACAGAAACAAAAAAACAACCGTCGTTAAAAGTTCAACCTAAACATGACGCTTATTTAAAAAATGACGTCGTTATAAATATCCTTACGACGCAAAACCAAACTACCGTCGTTAACATGTCTAAAGAAATATGACGCCTATTAAAATAATTGGGTAGTGGTATCTCCATACGTCGTAAAAAAAAAACAGACGTATTAGAAAATTAAATAGACAAATATACCCTAAACCCTAAACCCTAAACTCTAATAAATAAAACCTAAATTATATATATATATATTTTTAAAATATTTTTCAAAAGGGATTAGGGTTTTATGGCCTAAAATATCTCGTCCATAAAACCCTAAACCCTAATCCCTTTTCTAAATTTATTTAAATCCTAAACCCTAAACCCTAAACCATTAAAGTATAAGTGATGTTGTGACTCATGAAAACATTTCTCTTTTTGGTGGTAATTTTAAATTTGTATAACTCAAACTTAATTTTTTAAAGCTTAAGGGGGAAGAAAATATTTCAATGACTTCATAGGAGTTGACGTTGCATTTTTTGGAGTTATTTTAAATTTATTATGAATATTTCGAATTAAATAGAATAAAATATTATTAATAAAACCCACAAACCACGTCGGTGTTAATAAATTAACGACGTTGTAAATCATAATAAACGACTTAATTTTAAAACAAACGTCGTTTAAAGTTAAAACCATGGCCATTTTTACACAGAAAACAACGTACAAACCATTTTCCACGACCTAAACTCTTAACCTCTCGCCGTCTAATGTCAAGAAACCAACGTCGTCTATATAACCAATAGCGTCGTTTGAAAAATATTTTACGTCGCTTTTAAAAAAAAATAGGACGTTGTTATGTGTGCACAACGTCATTTTAAAGAAACCACGGTTTAGAAATGCGCTCTTCGTAAATCATCGACGGAAAACAAAAAAATCGTTGTTAAAAATATAAATAAACATGACGCTTATTACATCTATACCCTAAACCCTAAACCATAAAATATAAACCCTAAATTATATATATATTTTTAAATAATTTTAGAAAAGGGTTTATGGTTTTACGGCCTAATATATATTAACCATAAACCCTAAACCCCAAAAATAAACCTTTATCCCCTTAAACCCTAAACCCTAAACCCTAAACCATTAAAGTATAAGTGATGTTGTGACTTATGAAAACATTTTTCTTTTTGGTGGTAATTTTAAATTTGTATAACTCAAACTTAATTTTTTAAAGCTTAAGGTTGAAGAAAATATCGCAATGACTTCATAGGAGTTGACGTTGCATTTTTTGGATTTATTTTAAATTTATTATGAATATTTCGAATTAAATAGAATAAAATATTATTAATAAAACCCACAAACCACATTGGCGTTAATAAATTAACGACGTTTTAAATTATAATAAACGATTTAATTTTAAAACAAACGTCGTTTAAAGTTAAAACCATGGCCATTTTAACACAGAAAACGACGTACAAACCATTTTCCACGACCTAAACTATTAACTTCTTGCCGTCTAATATCAAGAAACAACGTCGTCTATAGAACCAAGAGCGTCGTTTGAAAAACCTTTTACGTCGCTTTTTAAAAAATTGTGACGTTGTTATGTGTGTACAACGTCTTTTTGAAGAAACGACGGTTTTTCGCAACATGAAAACCTCAACAAATTTGGTTCAGCATGATCTTGGGTTTTTCACAACATGAAAACCTCAACAAATTTACAAGGAGGTTGACGGTGCATTTTTTGGTTATATTTTAAATTTATTATGAATATTTTGAATTTAATAGATATAAAGACGACGGTGTTCTATATAATTATGTCGTTGCAAGTTTTATTACACGTCGGTCACACAATTTCCGTTTTATAAAAATAATGAAAACCTATTTGAAATTCATAGGGAAAAAAAGAATGTACATTATACATAAAATTTGCACAAAAACTTGTCTAATTCTAACCAATTTTGTACAAAAACTTGTCTAATTCTAACAAAATTTGTACATTTTATAAAAATATTTAAGTATTCTAAAATTCCTCTACTCCATATGAACACAAACAAACTCTGCCCATTCTTTCCTAACTTCTTCAATGGCTTCTTAGGGGTATGGCGCTTGATCCTTTCCCTTCGCAAACTGCAATCCATAAACAAAGATTAATCTCACAGACGACGCTATTTTTCATTTACCGACGTAGTATATATATTCAACGACGGTATTTTTAATTTACCGTCGTTGATAATATAAAAAACCACATAAAAATAAATCTGGAAATTTTCTTCTTACCATCTTCTCAAATTCCAGGGAAGTATCCTTTATGATGTCTCTCATAAAGCGCATGACATAATACCCGCATTCTACACTGCTTGGTTGCTTTGGAGTGCCGGGCAGAGTTTTCCAAAGAGGTGTTTTACGGCCTACTCTGCCTATGTGTGTATTATACATTTTTAGAGCACTGTTCACTATGTTTTTCCCGTCCTCATCCACAACTCGATTTCCAGGCAGTGGATCCAGAAAATAGACGGTCTCCTTCTTTGCTCTCACAATGATCAAGACCCAATGACGGCTGCACAAAATAAATATAAAGGTTAAATAGTTTTATATGCAGAGCATCATACAAACAAAATCCTTTTTTTTGTTTGGAGACTAACCTTGGATTGTAAGGCATCAGGAAAATCTGTTCACCATCTGTTTTTTGAAGTCGATTGGCTACGATACGTGATCTTTCAGTTAATGAACCAGGGTCGGCACTAACTACAGCAGGGTCGATAAAGCCAACCATATTCACCATATTTGCAGCTTTCAAATGATCAAATAGGCACCTAAATATATGAATTGAAACCATGAGTGTTTTTTTTTCAACATAAAGGAGAGTGTCAAATGAATATTTGATAAGGACAAACCTCATATATACTGCAACCACAATAGCGCCAATTTCTTCCATGCCAGCAAATTGGGTAATATCTTCATGCAAGACGAAGGTAGTACGATCTATGCCAAACACCTCCTTCTCAATTGTAAAGGTCATAGCCTTCTCCTGAGGCTTTAGTGTCGATTCCACATAACTACAAAGGGATTGTAAAGAAGATGGCAACTCCAGCTTTGAATAATATGGTACTTCAGTATTCTGTTTGAAGAAATAAAGCAACATAAAGTGACGTGGTAAATAAATAACAACGACGGTTTAAATAACAAACCGTCGTCTTAAAATAAGTTACACGACGGGGGAAAAATATCGTCGTAATGAATACTTTATTACGTCGTTTAAAAAAACCGACGTCTAATTCAAATGTAAAATTCATAATTAATGAATTTACCTTTTCAATTTGCTTTTCTCCAACACTGGATTGCTGTTTTAATAAATAAAGAGATATATATATATATAAGAAAGCTTGTACAACAATTTAAACATTCAATTAAATAAAAACTGCCGTGGAAATTTAAAACAAACGACGGTTTAAAGAAAATATAGACGTCTGAAAATTGAAAAACAAATGAAAAAGGCAAAGTTATGAGAATTTACCTTTTCATCTTTCTTTTCTTCTATCTTTTCTACTATCTTTTCTACATCCCCGGATTTCTGTTATAAGAAATAAAGAAATATATATAAGACATTGTACAAAAAGTAAAAAATTAAATTAAACCGTCGTGGTACTAAATAACAGATGACGGTATGTAATAATTACAGACGTGTAAAATTCATTAAACGATGGTAAATAATAAACGTCGTGGTAATTCATTTATTACGACGGTAATGAGAATTGAAAAACAAATGAAAAAGGCAAAGTTATGAGAATTTACCTGTTCAACTATCTCAACTATCTTTCCTTCTACTCTCTTTTCTACTTCCCCGGATTTCTGTTTTAAGAAATAAAGAAATATATAAATGACATTGTACAAAAATTAAAAACAAGTAAATAAACCGTCGTGGTAAACCTTAACAGAAGACGGTATGTAATAATTACAGACGTCTAAATAACATTAAACGACGGTTTAATAAAAAATGCGTCGTGGTATAACTTTAACACGGCGGTAAATATAAACAGAGAAACAGAGAATTCAAAGTTCAAAGACGTTACCATTTCTTCCTGCTTTTCCCCATTATTGGCAGTATCCTCCTCAAATTGTAGGGCTCTAACATCAAGTGCCCCAGAGCAGCTTGCTTTGTCCGACATTGGATTTTTGGGACTTTGCCCTTGGATTTGGGACATTGTATTCAATTTCAGCACGCTTGGATCAAAATTGGGGATGAGTTTGGAAAGCTGACTTAGCAAATTTTCCCTCTCAGCTTCTACCAATTGCTTGGTCCTAGCCTCCATCTTTAAACTCTCTTCCCTTGATCTAGCCTCCATTTTCAAAGTCTCTTCTTGAAGGACAAGTCTTACACTTTCCTTCAATTGATCGGCAAACCTTACCTTCTGTTGTCTAGGTAAATTGAAGTATTGCTTAGGGGAAATCTCAGCCCCTACCCCTCTAACTCTTCCTGGATGCTCGGGACCCAAAACCAATGTCAACACATCATTGGTTCCTGACAGAGAAAGAGTGCCTTCAGAGACTTGTTTTTGCAAATCACCCTAACAAAAAGACATAATAAAAAGTCAGAATAAGGAAACAAACAACGGTTATTTATAAAAAATAGACGTAATATAATATTTCACACGACTTAATAACATAACAATCGACGTAATATATAATTTCAGACGACGCTACCTAAATAATGACGTTATTAATTTATTAACACGACGTCAATAATAAACCACCGACGTCTTATGATATAATTACAAAAAACAGAGTAGTGATTCCAGATTCAGACCTTTAACGACGTGTTTTAAAATATTTCGACGTAGTAATATTTTTCACACAACGCAAAAATATAACAGCAGACGTAATAAAATTTTTAAAACAGAGTGAGTAGGCTTACAATTAATTTTGCTTTCTCTGCAGCCTTTGGATCCGGGATGTTACCATGTTTGTCTTCTCTAGCTTTTTTCCATAAGGTAGATCGATCAATATCTACCCCAGGCATGATTTCCACCAAGTGCTCCTTCAAACCAACATATCCTTTTGGAGACAATCGATGATTGTACTCAAGTTTCTCCCTCCTCTGTGATTGTTCTTCATGCACAGCCTCAAATTTTTCAGATAACCTTGAAGCTACAAAGGCATCCCATTGAGCTTTCTCTATGAATTTGTATGTTTCAGGGGGTTGCCTTAATTTCTCCTTCTCCTTGATGAATGGAAGGATATGAACCCTCGTTAGTGTAGACTTGAAATCCTTCCATTTCTTGGCAGCAGAAGATAACACCATTTTCTTGCCCCCTTGACCAACCACAAAAGCCATGTCAACGGCTTCCCAAATCTGCTCTTTTATATCCTTGGATATTTGAACCCATTTCTTGTCCACAAGTGGGACTCTGGAGCGTGCCAACACACCAATGTAGGACTGCATCTCACTATGTGCAAGGCCAAATGGTTTCCCCATGTCATTGTACTCAACAACAGGCTTGATTTTCTGAAATTTTCTCTTCACAACACGGGGCATTGTGCTTATACCCCGACCTGACTTTGGCTCCTCAGAAAATGTTGCCGTGCTGGCTGGTTCTGTCTCAGAAGATGAAACAAACTTCATCTTCTTCGAGGACTTCGCTTGAGGATTTACAACTCTAAGCTCCTTACATTCATTTTTTTTCAAGCCAGACTCCTTACTTTGGGATTGAGAAACCATGGTTACAGACAAATCAAACCTGCAAGTGAAAATATATCAGTGAAATTAAGAAAAAACACGACGATTATTTATAAACTACGACGTATTATTATATTTCAAATGACGTAAGAACAAAACAATCGACGTAATAATAAATTTTCACGACGGTAATTAACCACCGACGTGATAAAATATTACAACGACGTCAATAATAAACAACTGACGTCTTATGATATAATCACAAAAAACAGAGTATTAAATATTACAACGACGTTAATAATAAACATTCGCCGTGGTATTGAAAATAAAACGACGTAAATATTAATATACCGTCGTCTATACCACAAAAACAAATTAGGAAAAACGTAAAATATTTTCAACAGAAAAATAATTAAAAAGATTTTCGAAACAAAAACCATTGTTCAGAGAAATCAAACCTGCGATGAATATATCCTTAAAAATCAAATACAAAAAAAGAATATCATTTTAAAAAACAAAGAAGAACACTTTCACACGACGCTAGGTTGACTGACGAACCGTCGTGGTCTATAAATCTAACCACGTAAATAACAAGCCACCGTCGTCTTATTTAGTTGAAGTAAAAGAATCAGAGTAGTGTTCAAACTTGGAAACTTTCCTTATTTGTCTGCAAATTTTATCAAACTTGGAAAGAAAAAATGTAAAAAGATTTAAAACAACGAAAATGATATGCGCATGCAAAACAGGAGCAAAAATCCTTCCAGACATGCTTACCCTTTGCGTGCAATGAAAGCTTTCTCCTGGAGTTTGGTGTTTCAGTTCAGAGACGAAGACGAAGACGAAGAGGAGAGGAAGACGAAAAGTTTTCTCTCGGAGATAAGCTTGAAAGTTTGAAACAACGCTTTGAGAATGAATAATGAGAGAAGCTTGAAAGTTTTTCTCGGGTTTGGAAACAGTGCAAGTATGGGTCAGGTAGGCGAAAAGTTTAAAATAATAACAGACCGTTTCATAAAACGACGCTATTAATAGGAAGCGCCCTAGTATGAAACATTATACGGCGCTATAGGTTCACACCGCCCTATAATATTACTTTACACGACGCAAGGTTTTAATGAACCGCCATTTTTATATTGAATGACACGACGCATTTTTCTTCAAAAAGATGAATCACGTCATTTCCAATTTACCCAACGACCTTATACTCAATAATAACGACGTTAAAAATTCATACTACGTCGTTTTAATTACTCATACCGACGTGTAACTTTTTTAATTACACAATAAATTAGTTTTCCAAAAAATTACAACGTCGTTTTTATATAGCGTCGTTGTTAATTAATGTATACGACCTTATGTTAGTTTTAAACGACGTTTATGTTTTCATATAAACGTCGATAATTTAAAATAACCGACGTGGTATATAAGATTTGTTTATAAATAAGGGTTTTTCTGTGTTTCTTTCGTCTTCATTTTTCAATTAGGGTTTCAATCAGCCCTCTTTCTCAGCTCCTCCATGATGGGGTTCTCTGGGTTGATCTCCATGGTCTTCTTGCTCGACATGTACCCAGCCGCTCTGTTATCCCTCCAGGCCTGAGCCTTCATGATTCTTTCCATGTTGGCAGTCCAGCCATACTCGCCTGTCACCAAACAGCAGGGAGAGTCTACCACACGGTCAGACACCACAACCTTCTCCACTCTGTCACCCAAAACATCCTTCACAACCTTGCAGAGTCCCTCAAACTTCTCCTTCAACTCTTCCTTCTTCTTTGCCTCGTCTTCACTCTCATCAAGCTTGAGACCTTCCTTGGTGGCTGAGACAAGCTTCTTGCCCTCAAACTCCTTGTGAGAGTAATTGGCACATCATCCACTTCTAAAACATTGCCTTTGTTCATTCTGGTTCGATTATGATGAGGAACAATGGTAAAAAACGAATAATGGTTCGATTATGATGAGGAACAGAGTTCATTCTGGTAATGATAGACGAATAATGGTAAAAAATTTGTACGTCGTTAATTTAACAAACCGTCGTGGTTAGTACAATTAATTATGCGACAGTAGAGTTATGGATACCGTCGTAGTATAGTATAATTAAAAAGTCGATAAATTTATATTTACAGTCGTGGTAACTTAATTTAAATCGGTAATTTTTTTTGTAATTAACCGTCGTAGATTACTTTGAATTTATGCGTCGCTGACTAAGAAAATTGGGTCGTGTTTATTAATTAGTTAACACGGCGTCTTATTTTTATATCGTCGTCTTTACTTTCTACGGCGGTGATTTCATATATGCAGTCATTGTTTTTAGGTTCAGATTTAAACTCTGAAAAATACCTTTGTAATAAGACGACGCTTTTTTAATTTGGTGCGTCGTGGTTTAAAAATATGTATACTTATACCGGTTTTTTAGGTGTTTAAAGTATGTTTCTACGACGGGTTTCTATTACCGTCGTCTTTTAAAAAACAATGACGGTTTTTTGATCTACCGTCGTTGTTTACTGGTCGTCTTTTGCCCTTTTTGTAGTAGTGCCATCACCTTAGGAAAGCCCAAGAAACCAAGAAGAAAATATCTGCAATCTCCAGCACATGGCTGGAGACAAAAGCCTCGACAAAAGCCAAAGCTGCCTATGTATGCAGGCTGCTGGGAATCTTCAGCACATGGCCAAAGACAATTCCCATCACAAGCCATTGAAAAAACCAAAGGATACTTGAGCAAAACACCCTTCAAACCAGTGTGCATACCCATTTCCTTTCCTTCATCAGACCTGACCATGGAAGAAGGAAGGAAAGAAAGGAGGGAGATGGCTGGGAATAGGAGTTCTCCACTGAGGCAGCCGCGAGAAGAGCATTGAGCTCTCAAAAATCCCTGATTTTGTGAAATTAGGCATAGGGGATTTTTACCATGATAAGATAAGTCAAAGGAAGGGAGGAAAAAGGAAGGAAAAAGCTTGGCCAAAATGGATAGAAACCATTAGGGTTTCTTGGAAAAGAATAGCTTCCAACGGCTATAAAAAGGGCCACCTCCTACCCAACAACCGACAACCACAACAAGAGAGCAAGCATCATCTCTCATCCTTGAAACCACATCCAGAGAGCAAGCTTCCCTCTCATCTTCAAAACCTAGCAATTTCGTGCACTATTCATCCTTCTTCCCCATTTTCCCTCCTGGCGGAATTGTTCCAGTTCTTGACAAAACCTTTGTCGAGCTGCTGGAAAATCACTTAAGCCACCTATCGCCCTCTCCTCGTCTCCTTCTCCCTCTTTTCAGCCAAACCCTTGTCAGATCCTCTCTTCCCTTGCCTTAAAAACTCTGTTTCTCATAGAAAATCACAGCTCTTTCTCTCTCATGCTAAACTCATGACTACTTTGCTTCCATGCCACAAGATTCTCATGCCAAGCCAAGAATTTATCTGTAAGCTGTTGTTATTTTCATTGGTGAAGGTAACCAAGGTGTTTCTTAAAGCTTCACTACCCTTTTGAAACATTCTTGGGGCTTGATCCTCGAACTCAGACACAGGGGGATAACTTCACCATTTGGCTCTTTACGGTAGCCCAAACCCTCGGTAGCTGCCGAAACGAAAAAGCCCCCACAAAGGACAACAAAAGCAAGCAAGCAAGCAATACAAAAATACTATTAGTCAAACTGACAAAACACCAAAGATCACACGATCTCAAAAGCCTTCAAGTTCAGAAGAAGCAAGCAATCAAGCCTACAAATGCAATCCAGCTTAAAAGAATCAAGCAAAACTCATATTTATGTCGTTACAAATTCGGTTCACAATAGATGAAACAAGCAGAAGCTAGGTTATTCATCATATGAAAACCTCAACAAATTCTCAAAGACATCTTGATGTCTTAAGCTCATCAAAATAGCTTACAGATCACTCCCAGTCAAGCAAAACAGGTACTGTAGTGCAATTTCAGTCCAACCATTACTAATCCAGCAGCTTTCAATCCAGTCCAGTCTGGAAAAATCTCAGTCCAGTCCAGACAAAGACATCATGTTTTCTTAATCTCATACAGATAGTCCTCAAGACAAGCAAAACAGGTGCAAACTTGCAGTTTTGCCCACTTTCCAAGCCTCTTTATGGCTCAACCTGATTATAGCTTTGCCAATATAGTCATTGGTATTGATTTCCAACTAATCTTCCTTAGTTGAAAGTACTGACGTGCAATTCCAGTACAAGAAAACTGAATCCAGACGCTAAGTTCAGTCCAGCCTAACCAGAAGTCAATTCTGCAAGGTGATTCCTATAGGAAATGAAAGTTCAAGTCTCTTAGACCTTTCAAGAATTGACAATTTTTATTATGCTTTACAATTCAGGCAGTTCTGCTTGAACTTGTGTGTCTTATTTTCCAAACATGTGTATTTTGCTTAACTTCCCAGTTTTATTGAGAAAAATTATAAAGTTCTCACCCGTCTTAGGCAGGAAAAGAACTTACTTGAGAGATATTCCTCACCCAAATTCACAATCACTTGATCAAAGTCAATAACTTGGGGCGCAAGTTATTACATCTTTTAAATTTGTTAGGGTTTTTAACCGCTAACAATGGCACGCTCTAACATAAAAGAAAGTTGACTTCTTGACTACAAATGGTTTTTAGGTCAATCGGGAACTTTACCTAACCTCTAAAGGTACAACAGAAAAACAGGTAAACAGTTTCATCAATTAACGCGTATTAAATTACTAATTGATTAACGAGTAACTCCCGTTGTGCTTAATTAATTTCATGGCAATGGCCTCTATGTACAATGACTACATTTGAAGATCAGTACTCAGTTGCATTTGGAGATTTTGTAGGAGTTGTTTGAGTTATCTACTCACTTTTCTTGTGAACCGCCCCCTTTGATTCCCCCAGTGTTTCATTACAGCCATCATCAACTTCCAGATAACAATGTGTTCAGACATGGACATGGAATTATAAGCACGAAAGATGTAGATGGCAAGAGCCATGGAGGATGTGCCTCCTGTGAAAACGAACAACACCCATAAATAACTGGGGCTGACACTAAGACAAAGATGTTCATCCTCTAGTTCCATGTCCATGCACTTCTGAGAAGCAAGCATGTTTTGTTCTAGGCGTTGAAACGTTCCATTTTCGGAGACCTTCAGCATTGCTTGAGTTACACTAGGAAGCAACTGAGATCCCCTTGGAAATGCCTGCAGAACAAGCAAGAAAATTTTGATTAAATGATTAAATCCCACCATGCATTTTGTTGCAGCAATGTAGTTGCTCAAATGAGAAAAGCTTCCTTAGAATAAGGTAAAAAATTTACAAATCCAAATCCCCCAACATTGTATGTAGGTCCAGTCATGGTGAAGCTTTTGCAGTTTTGTGCAAGGAACACTTTGGCCAAAGGAAGGCCAAGAAAGAGGGCTGCAACTTCTCTTCTTCTGAGGGCTGGAGCGTACTCATCACTCCTGGAGAATTTCTTGATGTTGTTGTGTCGGAAGTGCAAAACTTCCTCCAGATATTTCGAAATATATGATTCTCTGGCACAACCAACTGTTGCATTGCTCTTTTGCAATGCAAAAACATCTACCACAGTCGGTTCAAGCTCCGGCAGAGTCAGCAAGCTGGCGAGCTTAGCGGTGTAAGTCTGCATGATAACTAGAGCCATGAACAGCCACACAACCATTGTGATCCGTGACAGATTGCTATTCAACTTGTTCCCTTTGTTCAATCAGTGAAAGATACATAATTAGTTGATGTTTTGAGATGAGTTTCGAAGTTAAAGCTTGTGAAGGAGTTGTATGAATGAAGGAAATGAGTTTTGTTCTTACCATTCAAGGAGAAAAGAGTGCTGAAGGCTAACCAAATCAAGGTTCCTACTTGATTTGAGATGGAGCCTTTGAGTTCAGGGCGGTGGTTTCTCTCTATCAACCATATAACAAAGCCATTGTAGATACTTGTGGCTCCTATTAAAACCCACATGGCGTTTGTGAAAGGCTTTATGAATAACCATGCTTTCTCTCGTGTTCTTGAACGAACCGGTACCGGTACTATCATTACCAGTCCGGATTCAGTGTAAGGCACTGTGAATTCTGCATGCTGATATCGGTTGGCTAGTACCGATATACTACCAACTGCGGCGTCAAAGTTCTGCATCAATCCATTGAAAATTGGAAAAACAAATTGTGATTAGTATCAGTTCTTGGAAGTTGTTGGACAATGTATATAATCCTGCAATCAACCTCTTACCTTTAAATGAATTTGCTCCACTAAAGCATCAAATGTGTCATTGAAGGGAAAAAAATTGTGTGGCAAGTCAAATGGCAATTCTTCTAGAGTGGCTTTAAAGACATCAATTGCAAGTCCTTTATAAGAGAAAGAGATGTTATTTCCCAAGTGGTCTTGTTCCACTTCCACTTCTACATATTGTTTGAATGTTGCTGTGGTTGGAACACCAATTTTCAGTGGATTGGCAATTGTTGGTGGACTCCATCCTTTCGGCGTACCCTGAATCCCCCCTGGCCAAAAAACTTGCCCCAAAGCGTTCATGGAAGATTTAAATGCATCACTTTCACCAATTGTCTCTGAGAAACCTCGTCCATCTGACCAGAAACCAAGTTCTATGTAGCTCTCTCCAATCACATTGATGATCTGAAATGTATGTGCTGGAGCTATTGTTTGACGAGTAAAATTAATCTTCCCACTTAAGCCATCAACATCACTTTGCAAAATGTTTGATATAATTTGCTGCCTTCCCTGCTTGTTCTTGCTCATTGCAAGGGCCACTGTCCATGTTAAATCATAAGCCTGTGCTGCAAAAATGCTTGGTTCATGGTTGACCTCCTCAGGATGCTCTGAGCTAAACTGCTGGCGAAATTTATAGCGAAAATCCTGAAAACGAGACTCATTTTCAGGGAGGTAGCTCTTTACTCCAACAATTCCTTGCATTGAGGAGATGGTAGAGGCATTGAAGGTATGGACAAGGCTTGCAAAAGGATCCATAATGATCCATACGTAATCCTTTTCCATCATGTTCATTATTTTTGCCTTCTCAAATAGCTCAACTGCAACCGGCAATGACAAGTGGACCACAAACACTCTAAATTGGCTTCTCTTAAGCCTCTGAAGTTCCTCTGACAATGATGAAGAAGCAAAAGGCTGGATGGCTAAATAATGGCTAATTTCTGCACCTACTTCTTGGAGAGCATCAGATAGATGGCTTAGCACTGCTGGAGCTGAAAAGTATTTGTCTTCATAGATTATGGTGACTTGATGCCACTCCCCCCTTTGAACTATCGCTGCTATTGCTTCCATTTGCTTTAACTTGTTTGGTGAACTTTGAACTAGAAAGGTGCACAGTTCTGTTGCCCACACTGGAGTTGCATCAGCTAAAGACATAATAGGAATGTGACTCTTACTTCCAATCTCAGCGACTAACGACACCTCTTCCCATGTTTGTGGACCGAGAATTGCTTGCACTTGATCCGTATTGATAAGACTTCTGGCTGCAATTTGATCAATGTAATGGCATTGAAATTTTATATTTCTTGCTTTTGCACACACAACTTCCAGGAATTAGTAATAGCAATAGTACTCCGGGGAGTATCAGTATTTCTTGCTACTTGGTAAAGATTTTTAGCAGCAGAATGGTTAAACTAAGAAGATAAGTATGTCATACAAAAATGTGTCAAAATTGAATTTATACGTTTTTCGTTGTACAGGATATCCTGAGTCCGAAATCAATAGTAGTGTATCAGAAGACTTGTTATGTCACAGAAGCAGTGCAATGGCATTTGGATTGTGGGGAATTTGAAAACCAAGAAACAATAAGTTCTCTTAGATAAATGAGATGGATTAGCAGCTTCACCTGTCAAAGCTATGGCTAATGCAGCAGCAGGGAGAGTTGCACTGGTCCTCCCAGCCAGCGCAAGAAGTGGTGAAACTGAATTAGGATGCAATACCATTTATGAACCATAATATTTTATTTAAAATTGTAATTTTTTTAATTTATAAATTGATCAAAAGAATTTGATTGTCAACTTTGGCTTGCCCCAAGACTTGTCTTTGTCATAGAACAATACAGTGTGTAAAAAAATCTATGTTGTGTGATCCTCTTCAGTTTTATATTTTCAACCAAGAAAAATGGATGTCCTTACATGATCTTGTTATTTAAGTTCTGGTTCTAATTGTCTGCTTTTGTTTCATAAACAAACATGAAGGTTTCATCATTGAAACATGTTTTGTGAGACAGTTGTCATATTTATATACACAAATTTCTGCTCAAAACACAGCTTTAAAGTGAGGAGAAAAAAATAAGGTACCTGCAAGAGCTGCCAGCAGGGGGTCCCCTTGGGAATTTTTGATCTTCAAATCCAAACGCTGATTGCTTTTGTTAAAGAAATCCTCCACCGCGATCTGCATCGCAACGCTCTCTTCTTTGCCAATTCGAGAACTGTTATCCACAATGGCACCTAGTATACCCATGAAACCATCATCCTTTGTTGTGTCACTAATTCCATCAACTATCAAAATTTGTTTAAGTAGTAAAACAAAGGCCATGAAGGACAGAAAAGCTGAAAAGTTGTCCATTCTGTGCAAATATGGCAAGCAATGGCTTTGTTCGCTCTTCTGTTTATAAGAAATAGAATTGGTCTCATATTCTGTTATGCCTATTAAAAATTGCTCCCTTCGTTTTCTTGGGTCCTAGTCAATGCAAGGAATTGTCTTTCCTGTCTTTTTCTTTTGATCAGTAAGGATCAAATCTCTCTGCAGAATGTGTGGTGTTCAGCAATTATGGTTTACTTTCCTGGTCATTAACAAGACAAAGACAAAGATGTGATAGTAATAATGCCGTGAATTAGCAATTTCTTTTTGTGATCAATGGGGAGGGGGATTTGAACTTGGGTCCTCTTTCAAGTTATAGTCACTGTAAATTAACAGCAATTAATCGGATACTTAAATTTCCAAGCAAATCAACATCAATTATACATAGTACGGTTGAACGTGGAATGACTACTTGATCAGTTTACTAGTAAGAGATCTATATATATACATATATTTATGCAGTTAAGTAGATAAAAAATAAGTCCTACTTAGACATGTTCATTTTGGAAGCTATTCTTTTTCATGTTTGAACAAGCACCGTTGCCTTGGCATTCAAGTTCATGTTCTTTGGATTGTAACGTTTATGAAGAAGACAAGATACAGCTCAAATTACAAAATAATGGTCTAAACTATTGCAAGTTTTGAAAATAACCTGTTGGTCTAAACTGTTGAATGTTTAGAATATAATGGGTCTTTGAATTGTTCCAAGTCATCAGTTCTTGCAAATAGAAAGGTTTTGCCATCCTATTTACTTTTAATGTATTTCCTCAAATATGACTAAAACCTTAAATATCGAATAAACATGAGTTATTTTAGGTCCCTTGTTGTATTTTTATATTAGGACTAACCTCATGCCTTTGACAGTTTTGATTTAAGTCCAAACTTGACTTGTGAAGCCACTGTTGGCAGGGCCATTCCTGAGATTTTGAGGGCCCTGTGGGAAACTTAAATTGGGGCCTCACATAATTTAATATGAAAATACTATAAAAATTTGCCATAACTTAATGTCATAAACAATTTTTTTATAACTAAAAGTCACCATCAATAAATATGTAATGACAATCAGAAATCAAATTCATAAAAATTTAAATGTTTCCATTTGATAAAGTTAAATGTTCAGTACAAAAGTAAGCTCCTTGTGCCTCTATAAGGCCCCTTGTTGCCTCCAATAAGCAATCTGTGTTTAATAGGAAAAAAAATTGGCAATCAGAAATTAAAGAGTAGTTGCACACAAATGTCATTAACAAATTAGATTATATTGTATTAAACACAAAAAGCAACAACAAAAACATACCTGACTATCCAAAAATCATTCACATTGTATTTGTTGTCTTATTTGAAGAATTAAAACTATTACGAGAGCATTTTCCCAAAAGAAAAAAAACACAACCAGTATAATACTAATGTCTGAAAATTGATCTTCTTGAATTTTTAGAAGAGAAATCATCAATCAAATGTTCATAATCAAGTTTTTCTAGAAGTTCACTTTCAATTGAAATCAAAGCTAGTCCGTTTAATCTTTCTTGCGACATAGTTGATCGCAAGTATGAACAATTTTAATTTTGAAAAACTTCTTTCTGCAGATGCAACAGTAACAGGAATAGTCAATAGGATTCTATATGCAATGAATGCATTTGGAAAATAATTTAATCTTTTCAAGAAATTTAATATTGCAGTAGCTGTGATATTTTCTTTTGGTAAAAGCTCCCATAAAACTTTCAATTCAACAAATAAATCCTCCCTATCGACATCAGAAAACTTTTTATTTTTCATAATGCTTTCTAGATGACTGCAACTATTCTTCAAATCGCAATCATCCAATGAATTTAACTTCTCTGAAGTAAACAAAAACCCAAAAATATTCTCATACTCTTGATATTGTTGAAAATATTCTCATACTCCAATGGATTTAACTTCTCTTAAGAGAAAGAAGAAGTCATGAAGTTTTTTTTCGTTTTGTTTTGAATGAAGAAAATACTTTTCTTGGAGAAGAAAATACTTTTCTTGGAGGAGAAAACTTTTTTTAATTTTATTTTTAAGAACAATAGTTAGGGGGATATATATACTCCTCTTGTGGTGTGGTTAAGCTTCGATGTTTCCTATTTTTAAAAGGCTTTCTGTTTTTTTTTATTTATAAATTTTAATTATGTAAAGTTTGAATGCAAAAATAATATAAAAGAAGGCCAATAAGATCGAACTCGGGTACTGTTGTCAAAGAGATACGCTCTCAGCCAACTCCCCAAGACACGCTGTTGTGCAAGTATTCAGACGCTATACTATATATACGATGCCTACAATAATATATATATAAAATACAAAGAAATTTTTTTTCGGGGGCCCTGTGCGGTGGCGCCACTTGCACCACCCTAGGGCCGCCCCTCTGTTGGGGTGATTTCAAAGGTCAGAAGTTTATGAAATAAAAAGTTAGAATCTAAAGGGTTTAGCTATTATGTCTAGTTTATGAGTTGGAGTTAATGTGAGGTTTAGTGGGTATAGTGATTATGATTAGGTTTAATGTTGAGTTAATATTATGGCCTATAAATAGGCGGCGTATCCACTTTATGTTATGTGTGTATCAAGAGTATCAAGTGTGTGTTGTAGTAGAGTATTTGAAGTATTAATCTTATTGAAGTTTGTCTCAAGTAAGTTTGCGTAGGAGCTCTGTATAGCCTTCAGGCTTTACATCTCCAAAATTATGTTATTTATTTAGTTAGTTATATTGTATTTCCCCCTTCATATTTAGAGTGCATGTGCATAAAGCTAAATCCACCAATAAGTGGAATCAGAGCTGATACGGTAATGAGGACCTGTATCACATATGTGGCGTTTGGAGCATGGTCCAATTTTTAAATGATTTTTGGCATATAGCATGAAGCGTTGGTTGTGGTTCTATATTTAAATTGTGTTGACATGATGAAAATGTTTTTGGTTGTTATTAAAAAGTTTTATCGTGGCCTTGAGATGTGTGAAATTTTTTATTTTTTATTTGTTGTGTTTTGGCTGTAATTGAGAGGCATATTGATGCCAATGAAAAAAAGGCACATGGATGCCGAATGAAGAGAGAAAGGCACAAGGATGCTGAAGGAAGAGAGAGAAGGGCACAAGGATGCTGAAGGGAAAAAAAAAAAAAAAAAAGGAACAATGGTTCCTGTGAAGATTAGGGCAAATGTGCACCTAGAAGAAAAAAGGAAAGAAAATGGAGTGTTTTTTGATTCATTAAGGAAAGTGTTTGGTTATTAATTGCGTTCTCTCTTGCAGCCAGAAAAGGAAAAAGATGACTATATCAGTCGTTGTGTCATTCAAACCCATTTTGATTGAAGATGCACGCAACCTTAATGTTGAACCACATTTTAATTTTGTAACCAAGGGAACGGCTCATGCAATGCAATTCATGTGTCATATTAATTTTGATGGAGGCGCACATCCGAATTTTTCAAGCATATGGGAAAACACAAAGAAGGAGGCAGAACACTTGACGACAATTTTTTTTTTCTTCTGAATTATTGGATTGAACAGGACATCACTAAAGTGCTCGATGTCAACTTATTACGTTAATGAATTTCAAGAACGAATGTGGAAAGCTGCAGGAAGATATTGAGACGCTACAAGATTAAGTGATGGATCTAGAAGTAGAAATTGGAATGCTAACATAAGATGAAAATCTAGAAGAAAATAGTATTGGCCAGCCTCAAAGTATCATGAACATAAGCGACATGGAAGACAATTAAGGGGGAAAGCATCGACGTTAATAAGCTTTGAAATTACGGGAGAGATTGTTGGAGTAATTTCAAAGGTCAGAAGTTTAGGAAATAAAAAGTTAGAATCTAAAGGGTTTAGCTATTATGTCTAGTTTATGAGTTAGAGTTAATGTGAGGTTTGGTGGGTATAGTGGTTATGATTAGGTTTAATGTTGAGTTAATATTATGGCCTATAAATAGGTGGCGTATCCACTTTATGTTATGTGTGTATCAAGAGTATCAAGTGTGTGTTGTAGTAGAGTATTTGAAGTATCAATCTTATTGAAGTTTGTCTCAAGTAAGTTTGTGTAGGAGCTCTGTGTAGCCTTCAGGCTTCGCATCTTCAAAATTATGTTATTTATTTAGTTCGTTATATTGTATTTCCCTCTTCATATTTAGAGTGCATGTGCGTAAAGCTAAATCCACCAATAGCCACCATCACTTGAACAAGAGTCATTGAAGAAGAATTTGTCCAGTATATCTGATTGTTGTATCCTTTTGTGTGATTTTCTTTTCCCTTGGGTCTAATAATTTGATGTGCTTTTAAGATTAGATTTTAATCCAACCTGTTTGATGAATCATAACAAATAAATTCACACTAATCTGAATTATTTCGTGTTCAATTTGATTCACCAACCTCAAAATTTAAGGTTAGGCAACTGCATATATGCTTTAAATACAACTGTATAAGGTTACACCCCAAATCAACTTTTTCAACCAAAAATGTTGTGTTTATCAAGGCACATCACTACTCTTAATTTGAATGTAAGCGGAACATCAATTTCTATGTGTTGGATTGAAAGGGAAACAAAGTGATTTTATTAGATTTGAGGAGAATAGTACATGACTAGGTGTAGGCTAATTGGCCTCCTTAGCATATTGGCTAATTGGCTTATTGGCCACCAAACTTGATCTAGATTAGTTTGGTGGCCAACAAGCCAATATGCTAAGGAGGCCAATTAGCCTACACCTAGTCATGTACTATTCTCCTCAAATCTAATAAAATCACTTTGTTTCCCTTTCAATCCAACAAGTGGTATCAGAGCAACACTCCTCACACCTACTAAAATTCCTACATGGTATCAGAGCTGGTTTGATCGCATTGGGCGTCAGAGCTGGTTCGATCGCTTTGGGCGTAAGGGCCGACTTGAGAGCCGTGTTCGATCAACCATGGGCGCATGAGCCGATTCTAAGAAAGCAAAGGAAGCAAGGTACGTGCTATCAATACTTAATTCAAGAAGTTTCAAGAAATCTAGAGAAGGGGAAGGATATCTAGAGAAAGTTCTAGAGGAGGAGATAGTGAAAATAAAAGAAAGATGACATGAGAGGAAAAACTTTCCTCCATGTGGGGTGTGAAAAAAAGAAGCCCAAATGTTGAAACTAAAACTTGGGCGTTGTGAAGAATGAAGAATATTGTCGGCGAAAAACTACCAAGCTACCTACGAACAAAGAAAGTGCCACACGAGCACGAAGTTGCAGCATCAACAAGAGCTTCATCAATACTAGCTTCAGGAGGAGCATGCTCGGAGAAACACAAATATGCATTAAGGAGGAGTGTTGAAATTAATGCACATTTGTGCTAAAGAAATGTGTGGAGAAATCTAGAAGCTTGAAGAAAGTGCTATAGCTTGATTGGAAGTCAGCAGCCACATGCAAAGCTTGGAAGAATCTAGAGTTGTGGAGAAAAGAATAAGGAGGTGGAACAAAAGCAAGCTTGAAGAACATTCTAGCACAAGACAAAGAGAGTTAAAGATGGAAGAATGTTCTAGAAAAACCAAGAACACTCATGGAGCATGATGGCTAAACAATAGCCACAAAAAGAAATATTGTAAAATATAGAAGTTTCTAGTAAAAGCCACATACTTGGTGATGTAGGCAAAGATGCCTATAAATAGGCATGCAACCACAATGAAATATGGAGTAAACCAATCAACTCCCAATCTATGTGGGAGCCAAGAGCTACCCAAACCAAGCCATGTTGAGGAGCCAATAAGCTCACCAATCTAAGTGAAGGGCCAAATAGCCCAAACTATTCTAAGTCAAGTGTGATGGCCAATTAGCCAAAATACTAGAGGCCAATAAGACAAGGCCAATTAGCCTACCCCAATCTATGTACTATTCTCCTCCAAATCTAATAAATTCACACATCCTCTAAATACCAACAGTGGTATCAGAGCAACACTCCTCACACCTACTAAAATTCCTACACTATGCAACATTTCTTGGCAATGGCCTTTCAACGGCTAGACTTTACCAGATTGCGAATTAGATGCATTTGGAGGATTTCCAGGAGTCCTTTCTGCAATTTCACATACTCTTCTTGAGAACCGTCTCTTTTTATTCCACCACTGTTTCATTACAGCCATCATTAACTTCCAGATAGCTTTATGTTCAGACACAGAAATGCAAGCACGAAAGATGTAGATCACAAGAGCCATCGAAGATGTGCCTCCCGTGAAAACGAATAACACCCAAAAGTAACTGGGGCTAAGACTAAGACTAAGAGATTCATCATCTGGTTCTATGTCTGTGCACTTCTCAGATGCAAGCATGGCATTCTCTAAATCTTGAAGCTTACCACTTACGGATACCTTGAGCATTGCTTGACTTACACTAGGAAGCAATTGAGATCCCCTTGTAAAATCCTGCGGCACAAGCAAGAAGTTCATTAAATCACATCATGCATTTTGTTGAAGAAATGTGTACAAAGTAGTGCAAATGAAAAAACTTCTAAGATAGAAAGTTACAAATCCAAATCCTCCATTTTTGTATGTAGGCCCAGTCATGGTAAAGCTTTTTTTTTTTTTTTTGGTAACAAGGAGGGCTAAGCCCAAGCAACAACTAAACATAAATCAATCTAGACCTTAAAAGGCCATCCCTGTCTTCTTGGAGGACACCAGTAATACCACCAGGAGGCAAAACAAAGCAATGAATACCCAATTCCATCTCATGCCCCATCTTAGCCAGAGAGTCAGCAGCAAAGTTAACCTCCCTGAAAACATGAAAGATGCTGCAGTCCCAGGAACTCTTCCAACAGACTCTGCACATGTTTAGCAAAGTAAGGAGGGGGTGATATGGCTCCAACTTAGCATTCAAAAGGTGCAAAACAAGAGTAGAATCAGTTTCAACAATAAGCTTTGTCACTTGCAAGCTTTGAGCTAGCTTTAGCCCATGATACAACGCCCACAGTTCAGCCACCAAAATCTCCCTAAGACCCAAATTAGCAGAAAAACTTGCTACCCACTCACCAACAGAATTACGAATAAGGCCCCCAGCAGCAATAGCGCCACTAGAACCAATTCTAGACCCATCAATATTCAGTTTCATGGTAGAAACAGGGGGAGGCTTCCACGCCAGCAAAGTTTGCATCTTGAGTCTATGGACCCCACCCTTTTTATTAGCAATGTCCCAATCCACAAGAAACCTCAAAATCCGTTTATTGGGTAGATCAGGATAGTGGAAGGAAGAGTCAAAGACAGAGCAGCATCTCCATTTCCATATAAACCAGCAACTAGTCGCAAAAATATTACACCATCTCAAGTTGAAAGAATTAACAACGGCAGTCTTCAGGTTTAAACGCAACCAACAATTAAAGTCAGTAGAAAAGGATACCTTAACACAATCAGGTAAGGAGAAGGAGTTCCATATTGCTTGAGCTCGAGGACAACGGATGAACACATGCTGAAGCGATTCCATATGGCAATGACAAAACGGACAAGCTGAATTATTTGTCATTTTCCTTCTTGTTCTCTGTACATTGGTCAGAATTTTATTTTGGGATAATAGCCACAAAAACACTTTTAGTTTGGGAGGAATCTTAAGCTTCCAAATAAAATACCAGCTATCATCATCCCCTTGAGACAAGCTAGAACAAATATTATAAGCAGATTTAACTGTGAACTCCCCATTGGAACTAGGACCCCAAACAAGTGTGTCAGGAGAAGAACCATCAAAGTCAGCAGGAGTGCTAATAATTTTCTGGACCACATCAACATGTAACACTTCAAGGAGTTTGGGAATATTCCAACCAGATTGGGTAAAATAATTGGCAACCACTTCTTGGACATCAATCTCCTCATTACTGAGAGGCGTAGAGTCAATTAGGATGCCATCCAAAACCCAAGGATCTGTCCAAAAATTAATTCTCTTCCCATTTCCCACTCTCCACTTCCTGCCCGCACTAAGGATTTCAGCACCAAATAGAATGCCCTTCCAGGTGCTGGATGCACAAATAGAGTTCACATTATAGTTATCAAAGGACGTAGTCCCCTTTAAATATTTCTTTCTCATCATGTTAGCCCAAAGCCCATCATGGTTATTGGTAATTCTCCAGCTAGCCTTGGCAAGCATCGCTTGGTTCATCGAGGTAGACCTTTTAATCCCAAGCCCTCCAAGCCTTTTTGGCTTACACACAATATTCCAGTTCACCAGATGCACCTTATGAGCAGTCACAATACTACCCCAGAGGAAGTTCCTATTAGCCTTGTCTAGGTCTGCACAAACAGAAGCAGGAAGCCTAACAGTTTGCATCGTGTAATATGGGATGGTAGAAGTGACTGACTGAATTAGTGTGAGTTTACCAGCCAACGAGAGGAGATTACTCTTCCATGAGGAAAGCCGAGTTTGGACCTTATCAACAACTTCCTTATAAGTATTTCTAGAAATTCTACCTTGAATAAGAGGAACTCCAAGATACTTACTCAGGTCGGGGGAGAGATGAGAGCCACAAATTTTAGCAATTTCACTAGCCACCTCTCGCTTAGTGTTTTTAGAGACAAAAAGCATCGATTTCTCAAAGTTAACCTGTTGACCAGAAGCACAACAGAAGGCATCCAAACACTCTTTCATAATCTCGGCCTGTCGCACAGACGCCTCACCAAAGAGGATGAGGTCATCAGCAAAAAACAAATGTGAGATGAGAGGTCCAGATTTAGCAGCCCTCACAGCCCTCCAATCTTTACTAAAAACTCTAGAGGAGATAATATGGCTAAGTTTTTCCATGCATAGAACAAATAGGTAAGGAGAAAGGGGGTCACCTTGTCTCAGCCCACGCTTTGGATAAAAGGTCTCAGTCATCTCACCATTCATAATAACTTTGTACTCCACGGAAGTCACACAGCTCATGATTAGTTGCAAGGAATGCCCACCAACTCCAATTTCTTGAAGAGTTTTCTCAATGAAATCCCAACTAAGTCTATCATACGCTTTAGATAGATCAATTTTCCAAGCAATAAAACCTTTTTTCCCTTTAGCTCTTCGGAACCGATGCAGAACTTCTTGGGCAATGAAGATGTTCTCAGAAATTTGCCTCCCAGGCACAAAGCTCACTTGGTTTGGGCTAATAAGATGACAAAGAAGGGGCCTCAATTTCCTGACAATAATCTTTGAGACAACCTTATAAAGAGAATTGCAAAGACTAATAGGCCGAAACTGCATCATAGTTTGAGGACATGGAACTTTAGGTATCAAAGTTATCAATGTAGAATTCAGCCCCTCATGAATAGAACCAGTACGAAAACACCTGATCACCAATTGTGTGACATCTTCTTTCACAGTATTCCAACAATTGTGAAAAAATATAGCTGGAAAGCCATCAGGCCCGGGGGATTTAAGGGGTCCAATATTGAACATCGCTTCTTTAACATCTTCAGGAGAGACATCAGTGCACGCCTCAATAATTAAGTTGTGGTCAATTTGGGGAAACAATTAAGGAAGAGAGCCCGAGAACTCATGCAAGTCCTTATTGTCAAATAAAGCTTGGAAATAGCCCACAGCTAGCTTCCTTAAACCATTTGTTTCCGTCACCCAATTTCCAGTATCATCTTTAAGCCTTTCCACTCTATTTCTCCTTCTTCTCACCATAGTAGTGAGATGAAAAAATTTAGTATTTCTGTCACCATTTTGGAGCCAAGAGATTCTGGATTTTTGTCTCCACAGAATATCCTCTTGATCAAGTATTGCATCATATTCCATTTGAAGATCTTTCTCTAAAACAATGAGAGAATGGCAATAATGCCTACACAAAGCAGATTCAATACCTCGCAGTCTAGCCGATATATTCCTTTTCCTGTGAATGAGCTGACCAAAAACATCCTTATTCCATTGTAGCAACACTGGAGAAAGTATATTAAGCTTATCATGAGCCTCACCAGCAGCATTGGCCCATTCGTGTTGGATGAATGTATCAAACTGGTTATGCTTGATCCACATAGCTTCAAAACGAAAGGGTTTGAGGTTAGGGGAAGGGATTTTATCAGAGGATAAGGAGATGAGCAGGGGGTTATGATCTGAGTTCCTCCTTACAAGATGTCTAACGAATGCTTCAGGATAAAGAATTCTCCACTCCTTGTTACAAATAGCCCTATCTAGTCTTTTCATTACAAACTTACCAGCCTCACGTTTATTAACCCAAGTGAATCTTGGGCCAATAAAACCCAAGTCAATCATGCCTTGATTATCAAACCAATCTTTAAAACCCTTGCTCCTGCCCAAAGTGGTGCCATATTTTTCTTGCGCATAGAGAATGTCATTGAAGTCACCAGCTAGTAGCCAGGGCAGCTTCCAAGCACTAGCAATAGTGTCAAGAGCATTCCATAGATTCACCCTTCTAGATGGACAAGGATTTCCATATACTGCAGTGAATAGCCAGGCGGACCCCTCTCTATTATCAATAAATATAGTCACAGATTGGTCTAGACACTTTATCACCTTGATATTGCATTTATGCTCATCCCATAAAACCCAAATTCCACCAGAAAATCCTACAGCATCAGAAACTTCAGCATTGGAGAACCCCAGTTGAGAGATTACCTTTCGAGCTCTATCAGAACTAATTCGTGGTTCACAAATAACCATAATATCCAGCTTATTGCCTTTTTTAAAATCTTGCATATCCAGCAGTGATTTCCTGCTACCTGCCCCTCGAACATTCCAACATCCAATAAACATCACTCTTAACGTCAGAAGAAGGAGTCTTTGAAACCAGAAGGATGGAAGAGAGGTATTCTCAAATTTAGCAGAGATCGGAGGGGTGGGCATGTGGTTAGGGGGGGAGAGAGAGAGAGAGAGAGAGGTGGTTGTGGGAGGGTGGGCTGCTGAGGGTGGAGGCGATAGAAGGGAAAGAAGGTGATATTGGGTGGTTAGATCTAATTTCAGGATTCCTAAAATTGGGATCTTTCAAATATAAAAAGGTAGAAAAGGCTAAGATAAGTTACGAAAACAAAGATTAGACAAACCTGCTAAGACAGAGCTTAGGGAGATCACCAGATCCGGTGAGGGAACTCTCACGGAGGAGAGGGAGCTCTCACGGAGGAGAGGGTTTCACAAAAAAAAATAACTTTAATTCTAGAAAACTTCAAAATAGGCGCACACAAAAAAACAAAAGTTGGTGCATGCTTCTAGCCAATTTGGTTAGAACTTTTCTAGCGGTACATTTCGCCACTATTGACATTGATTTGTTGAGCTGAGCCATCACAGAAGCAAAATGGCATGGTAAAGCTTTTACAGTTTTCTGCAAGGAAGACTTTGGCCAAAGCACGATCAAGAAAAATGGCTGCAATTTCTTTGCTTCTAAAGGCTGGAGCATACTGATCACCGGAGGAGAAATTCTTGATGTTGTTGGGATGGAAGTGCAACACTTCCTGCAGATATTTCCAAATATAGGATACTCCAGAACAACCAACCATGGCATTGCTATTTTGCAGTGACGCTACATCAACTACAGTCGGTTCAAGCTGTGATACTGTCAGCAAACTGGCGAGGTTAGCTGTGTAAGTCTGCGTGATAACTAGCGCCATGAACAGCCACACAACCATTGTAATCCGCGACAAATTGCTACTTAACTTGTTCCCTTAGTTCAATCAATCAACAAAAGTTAATCAAAAGAGACAACTAATCGGTGCTTTGAAATAAGCTTCAAAGTTAAAGCTTGTGAAGAGATTCTAGAATGAAGATAAATAAGTTTTGTTCTTACCATTTAAGTAGAAGAGAGTGCTAAAGGCTAACCAAATCATGGTCCCTATTTGTTTTGAGATGGAGCCTTTGAGTTCAGGGCAGTTGTTTCGCTCTATCAACCATATGACAAAGCCATTGTAGTACTTGTGACTCCTATTATAACCCACATTGTGTTTGTGAATGGCTTTATGAATAACCATGCTTTCTTTCGTGTCCGAACGGGTACTATCATTACCATTCCGGGTTCAGTGTAGGGAACTGTAAATTCTGCATGCTGATATCTCTTGGCTACTATTGCTATACTACCAACTGCTGCATCAAACTTCTGCTTCAATCCATTCAAAATTGAAAAAACCAATTGTAATTAGTATCATTTGTTTGACAATGTATATAATCCTGCAATCAACCTCTTACCTTTAAATGAATTTGCTCTACTAAAGCATCAAATGTTCCATTAATTGAAGGGAACAAATTTGTACGGCAAATCAAATGGCAAATCTTGTAAAGATGCTGTAAAGAGATCAATGGCAAGTCCTTTATAAGAGAAAGAGATGTTATTTCCCAAGTAATCTTGTTGCACTTCCACCTTCAAATATTGTTTGAATGTTGCTCTGGTTGGCACTCCAATTTTAAGTGGATTGGCACTTGTTGGTGGACTCCATCCTTTTGGCATATCCCGAGCCCTCCCTGGCCAAAATACTTGCCCCAAGCCATTCATGGAAGAGCTAAAGATAGCACTTTCACCAATAGTCTGCGAGAAACCTAGTCCATCTGACCAGAAACCAAGTTCTATGTAGCTCTCTCCCATGACATTGATGATCTGAAATGTATGTGCTGGAGATATCGTTTGGTCGGTAAACTGAACCTTCCCGCTTAAGCCATGAAAATAACTTTGCAAAATGTTTGATAAAATTTGCTGCCTTCCCTGCTTCTTCTCTCTCATTGCAAGAGCCACAGTCCATGCTGCATCATAAGCCTGCGCCGCAAAAATGCTTGGTTCATGGTTGTCCTCTTCAGGATACTCTAAACTAAACAGCTGACAAAATTTATCGTGAAAATCCCGAAAATGGGTTTCATTTTTGGGGATGTAGCTCTTTACTCCAACAATTCCTTGCATTGAGGAGATGGTAGAGGCATTCAAGGAAAGGACAAGGCTTGCAAAGGGATCAGTAATGAGCCATACACAATCCTTTTCCATCATTTTCATTCTTTTTGCCTTCTCAAATAGCTCAATTGCCAATGGCAAGGACAAGTGGACCACAAACACTCTATTTTGGCTGATCTTAAGTCCCTCAAGATGCTCTGACCATGATGAAGCTAAAGATGGGAGAGCTACATAATGGCTAATTTCTGCGCCTACTTCTTTAAGAGCATTAGAGAGATGGCTTATAACTGCTGTAGCTGAAAAGTCTTTTTCTTCGTATATTATGGTGACTTGATGCCACTCCCAAAATTGAATCATTGCTGCTATGGCTTCCATTTGCTTTAATTGGTTTGGTGAAGCTTGAACTAGAAAGGTCCACAGCTCTGTTTCCCACTTTGAAGTTGCATCAGCTAAAGAAACAATCGGAATATGACTCTGAGTTCCAATCTCAGCGACTAATGATACCTCTTCCCATGTTTGTGGACCAAGAATTGCTTGCACTTGATATGTATCAATAAGATCTCTTGCTGCATTTTAATCAATGTAAGGGTCATTGGAATTGCATATATCTAGTTCTTGCTTTTGCAAACAAAAATTCAAAGAACTAGTTATAGAAATAGTGCTACATCATGCATCCTATGAGATATCCTTGTTGGCTAAAAGAGGAAGATAACCAGACAGTGGTGGGGAGTTTGAAAGAACCTGATATAGTAAGCTATCTTTGATTGATTACTCTATGCACTTCTTAGATAAAATGTAACAAACTTCTGCTCAGAACACAGTTGAATTAGAGGTGGAGAAAAAAAAAAATTGGTACCTGCAAGAGCTGCCTGCCAAGGCTCCCCTTTAGAGTTTCTGATGTTCAAAACCAAACTGTGATTGCTTTTTTTGAAGAAATCCTCCACTGCCATCTGCATCGCTACGGTCTCTTCTTTCCCAATTCGAGAACTAGTATCTACAATGGCACCCAGTATGCACATGAAGTGGTCATCCTTTGTTGTATCAGTAATTCCATTAACTCTCAGCCTTTGTTTAAATAGTAAAACAAAGGCAATGAGGGACAGCAAAGCAGTAAACTTGTCCATTCTGTTGCAAATATGGCAAACAATGGCTTTGATTCTTGTCCTATTTATAAGAAATGAAGTTGGTCTTATATTTTTTACTCAGTATTAAAATGTTTCCCTTCTTTACTTGGGTCCTAGTCAATGCAAAGAATTGGTTTTCGTGTCTTTTGCTTTTGATCAGTAAGGACCAATCTATCTGCAGAATGTATGGTGTTCAGGTTATTATTTACTTTCCTGGTCATGGCATGAACAAGATAAAAACAAAAATGTGATGGTAAAAGAAGAGGAAATAAGACAGAAAAATGTATAGCGTCCAATGCATATCATGACGGGGATTATCGGTAAATGTTTTTTTTTTAATCAATTGGGGATGAGGATTCGTACTTGAGACATCTTTCAAGTTATGATCACTGTGAATTAACAGTAAATCAGTAATTGTTAACTACATTCATGTTGACATTGTCTTCATTACTTAGATTCCAAGCAAGTCAATACCGATCATCCATAGTAGGGTGAAACGTGTAACGACCACTTGATCAATTTCCTAGTAAGATTCATATATACATATAAATATATCTCTCGTTCACCATCCACTTAAGTACATGAACATTAATTAAATGCTACTTTGACATGGTCATATTCTTTTTTATGTTTAAACAAGTAGCGTTGCCTTTGCCATTTAACTTCCTGTTATTTGGACTGTTTTATGAAGACAAGGTGAAAGCTTACGTTACATATCAGGACCATGTTTAATTATATGGGAATTAATGTTGGCCTGCACATCGCAGTCTATGGTCTATACGTGTTGATTGATCTAAAGTTTTGAAAACAATGGTCTTTGAATTATTCTGAGTCATCAGTTCTTGCAATTAGAGAAAACATTAGATTAATTCCTCATTCTGCAGAGTCTTGAATGATGGAATGTGTTGAAGAATGTTCGATTATCCTAATTACTTTCCTCAAATATGACTAAGGAAGTGATTAACTTTTTCGGTCATATTTGAGAATAATTAAATTAAGAGTTGTTTTGAATTCTTTTTGGATTTTTAGGGGATGGTCTGTTGGTGTAGGTGGCTTATATAAGCCATGATGTGCAAGTCTCACATCGGAGAATACAATAATAATCTACAGTTTAAATATAGGTGGTCCACTTTTAACTACACCGATGTATTTTGTGATAAAAACCAACACTTAGAGGTCCATTGGGTTTTTTCTCTACTAGGTGGTTAGGGTGGGAACCATATTGGTGCATGGTTTGAATAGATAGTGGGGTCCTATTGAGCCCACTACCTTGTGTCCATTCAAGTTCAAGTTGAATTGTCAAGCCACCATCCAGATTTTCTAGATTTTTTTTTTGGACTAGATGAGTATTCCAAAATCCACCAAATGAACTCAATTTTGCACAAGGTCCTTGTGTCCATTTAAGTTCAAGTTGAATTGTCAAGCCACCATCCAGATTTTCTAGATGAGTGTTGTGGGAACCTAATTAATTCGCAAACCTAGGTCAAATAATTCCTTCCATTTGGGGATTATTTGACCTAATCAGGAATTATTCAATTTAATTGGGGGTTACTCAATTAAATAGAATGATTCCTAATTAGGTTGAGGATTGATTTAAATTCATACGAATATTCTCAATTAATGGAGGAGTTACCTAATTAAATTAGGTATTGATCTGATTGCTATCCTGATTAGGGATTTGATTTAAATCAATAAATCAAATCCCTAATTAAGTCAAATCTCGCCAAATTGGGGAGGAATAATTCCCTTCCATCTACGGAATTATTCCTCTGAAACCCTAGCTCCCGAGACTCCTATAAATACCTAGCTACACACAAGGGTGAAGGTACGTCTAAACTCCTACTGAAACTCTGCAGAAATCATCTCTGAGAAACCCTAGCCACCTCCTTTCTCTCCCTCTTTCACATATAAACTCCGTACCCTATTTAGCTATTGGTTTTTTGCCCTAAATCAATTGAACTAATTTAGACATCGGAGGGCCTTTGGCCAACACCCCCGGGTGTGGTCCTCTTATTGTTATTCGTTTTGCAGGGAGAAAGAGAGGCGGAGAAGACGAAGGAATCATTAGGCGAATATTCCCGTGGGAGGAATTTGACTCCCACAAATTGGTGCTTTCATTGAGAGATTCGAGATATACTCAATGCGATGCTCTCGAATCCAAATCAAGGGAAATTCGTTTTCCCCCCTCATTCATTGATTCCATTATCAATCCAAAGTTCTCAAATCACCATGGTGAGAGGCCCAAAAACGAAGAACACAGCGAAAACAACTAACACTTGTTGGCGAGAATTTCTCTAGACACCCAAGGCACGTTTTTTACTCTGAAAAAAAAAAGAAAAAAAAAGCTTCTGCACGTAACACAGAGGAGAAAAAATGGAGAAAACAACAGCATGCTCCGTCTTCAGCGTCGACCACTCACGACGCAGCCTATTCCACCATGAAGACTGGTCTTCGACCTCCAAGCCGGGGGCCTGTGCTGTCACCCGCCGCCAAGGAGTCAACCTAGGAGTTATCGGAGGAATTCTCCAGCCGCTGCCACACACGAGTCGGCGACTTCCACTCGTCGCTTGGCCACGCGGACGACACCGTCGCTCTCGTGGGTGTCCAAACTGCAGACTCTGACGGAAAACTCCATGACCAGACGCTGGGACCTCGCCGACAAAGCCTTGGAGAAGATGACAGCCACGGCCCAGCATGGTTGGGGACCTTCTCGGTGCTGCCTTGCGTCACTGCCAACACCATCGATTTCCCCGGCCTCCGATCTGCACAAACCCGGAGAAACGATGCAGCCCGCACCAGAGAAATGGCGGACAGGCAATCGGACGTTTCCGCCGGAACTAGCCAGAGCCGTCGACGCCGCCGTGCTCATCGGCTCGCAACGTCGCTACCACCATTGGAACTAGGAGAGTCGGGTCTGTCAATTTGCTGGAGAGCCCAGCCTCTTCTTCGTACGGCCGGCGACTGAGCTCCGAGCCTGGGTTCGAATGGTTTTGCAAAAGACTCCCCCATGGCTGACTTCCAAACACAGAGATACGTGTTCCCTCTCATTCATTTATTTCCTAATTTAAATAATTCTCAATTATAATATTAGTATTTAATATTTAGTTATGAATTAATGCACTTTCCTAATAAATATTAGTATTTGATATTTATTTTGATTTAGTGTATATTCTTAATAAATATTAATTATTAATATTTTATTACTTGAATTATAAAGCATGCCTTATTTAATTATTTAATTATTTTATTAAGGCGCAAATGATATTACAATTAGCATATAATGATGTTTTTATCATGCTCGCTAATGACATTTATCAGTAATGATCAGGAAAACCAAACGACTTGGTGACCAACCTACGAGTCCTTGGTCCACCCGATCAACGATTCTTCAGTCAACCTGATCCACGACCCGTCGGTCAGCCCGACGCATGGTCCTTCAAGCGAGGCTCGCAACCTCCTATCACGGCTACCTCAATGTCGCCATGTCAATCCAAGGCCCCGTGGCCGGATCTAGCCACCCTCGTGGCTCCACCGCCGAGCATGGAGGAACCTCCCATCAAAGTGGACTCGTCACCACCGCCGACTTAGGCCCGGTCTTAGAGCAACTTCATCCATTCCCTCCATTGCATCCGCGCTCGACGCGCGCTCCCGCGTACACCTCCAATGAAACCCTAACCCGTATGCAGTTGGGCTCCACACACTTCTCTCCTCCCGATCCACGAAGTCAAGCAGACCTCAATTTGAGAGTTGACCAGCTAGCTCTGAGAATGGACGACCAAAGCAATTTGATGAGGCAGCTCCTCAACCAAATCAATCTAGCTCAAAACCTTGGCCTTGGACCACTGGGCGAAGAGAGAAGGATGGACAACTGCGCCAACAGGCAGATCGACGGGCGCCGAGCAGGTCAAGCAGGCATGAGCAGACAAGGAGAGGGACAACAACGTGATCAGCTCGCCAGCATGTCACAAGCATCCGCAGGCCACACTCAGAGCATCGTGCGAGGAAGGCAGGGCCCACGACTCCAAGTCCGTGACCACCTAGGCCCGCAGAGGAATGCTCCTCAAGGGCTAGGCTCCCAGGGAGATCAGCCTGACGACCATCGCAATGAGGATCGTGAAGAAAGGCGCTCTGCTGTTCACTCGTCGAGGAACATTCTTCAAAGGCAAGGCTCCCAAGGAGGTGAACCTGACAACCTTCACGGTGAGAACCGCGAGAAAAGACGCTCCGCTGCTCACCCTCGAAGGACCGATTCTCGTCGACAAGCTGCGGAGAATCACTCGCAAGCGCAGTCCACCAACACGCCGCCTAGGCAACACAGCCAAGAAGCTCGAACCTTGCGAATCAATGAGGAGGTCAATCAGCGTCGTCCCAATCGCGAAGGTCGCCGACGTGCCCAACCAGCAATGCGTGCAGAGGACGTCAAGAAGCTTGTGAGTGACCAACTACGAGACTTGAAAGCCGGCGGGAACTTCGAAGATGCCCTACGCAAGGAGATGGACCAAGCTAACTCCACGCCTTTCACTGTCGAAATTGAGCAGGCGGCTCCCCCGAAGCGGTTCTCGACGCCTAAGTTTACGCCCTTCAAGGGAGACTCCGATCCCGAAAGCCACCTAAAACACTTCAAAAGTGTCATGATCCTCCACAAGGCCGACGACGCATTGATGTGCAAGGTGTTTGTGATGACCCTGCGAGGAGCAGCTCAGGATTGGTTCCACACCCTACCATCTGGGTCGATCAGCAGCTTCAAGGAATTGGCATACGTCTTCGCGAAAGAATACACGTCCTACCGGACAATCAAGAAGAACCCCGACCACCTGTTCAACCTGCGCAAGAAGTCCGACGAATCCCTTCGAGACTACATCAAGAGATTCAAAGCAGAAAAGGCCAACATCGTAGGATGTGACGACCGGATCGCGTCCTCTGCTTTCAAGAAAGGCCTTCCAGCTGAACACGACTTATACCGCGAGCTGACTATCGCTCCCAGCCAGACTCTGGCAGAGGTCTTCACAACCGCGGAACGCTATGTGCTCTGGGATGACGATCGAATCGCCGCAAAGAAGTCTACTAAGCAGGAAGAACAACCAGACCCCGTTCCTAGCAACCGAGCAAGCCATAAGGGGAAGGGGATAGCTATCCCCTTATAGCAATCAAAGCATCAGGACCAAGTCGAGGAAATCCGTCCGGAGGTCTCTCCTAAAGAAGGATGGAAACCCGAAGAGGACGTCGAGCTAATACCCTTGGATCCTGACCAGCCAGACAGAAAAGCGCGGATCGGCTCGCGCCTAAGCCCAGATGAGAAGGTGGAGCTGACCACCTTCCTCCAGAGCAACAAGGACATGTTCGCATGGTCGCCGTCAGACATGCCAGGCATCGACCCAAACATCATCTGCCATCGCCTCCACGTCAACCCTGCCAGCAAGCCAGTGGCACAGAAGAGACGTAACTTCGCCCCAGAGCGGGTCACAATCATTGAAGCCGAGATCGACAAACTTCTAGCAGCCGGCTTCATTGAAGAGGTCTCCTACTCGGAGTGGTTGGCCAACGTTGTTTTGGTGGCGAAACAAGAAAAGGGCAAATGGAGAGTTTGCGTCGACTACACTGACCTCAACAAGGCATGTCCTAAAGACAACTTCCCATTGCCGAGAATCGACCAACTCGTGGATTCCACCTCCGGCAATCAACTGCTCAGCTTCATGGACGCCTACTCCGGCTACAATCAAATCATGATGCACGAGGATGACAAGGCGAAAACTTCTTTCATCATCGAGAGAGGGACTTACTGCTACAAAGTCATGCCCTTTGGGCTAAAGAACGCCGGAGCAACATACCAAAGGCTCGTGAATAAAATCTTCAAGGAGCAGATCGGCAAGACTATGGAAGTCTACGTAGACGACATGCTGGTCAAAGCCCCAAAACGTGCAGATCACATCAAAAACCTCGCCGAGGCATTCAGCTTGCTACGGCAGTATCGCATGAAGTTGAATCCAAGTAAATGCACGTTCGGCGTATCGTCCGGTCTATTCCTAGGGTACCTAGTCACGCAACGAGGTATCGAGGCACACCCACGACAAATCAAGGCCATTCTCGAGATGAAGTCGCCTTCCACAATGAGGGAAATACAAAGTCTGACGAGCAGAGCAGCGGCCCTCAACCGATTCCTCTCGAGATCTACCGACAAGTGCAGACCATTTTTCAAAGCTTTGAAAAAAGGACAAAGAGATAAGTGGGATGAGGAGTGCGAAGTAGCTTTTCAGAATCTGAAGACTTACCTCACTTCACCTCCCCTGCTCTCAAAACCAGTCCCAGGCGAAGACTTGTTCGTATACCTGGCAGTGTCCAACTCGGCTGTTAGCTCAGCTCTCATTCGAGAAGAACTAGGGGCCCAACATCCGATATTCTACACGTCAAAAGCTCTCCTCGATGCAGAGACTCGCTACCCGAAATTGGAAAAGCTTATTTTGGCGCTTGTAGTTTCCGCGAGAAAGTTACGACCCTACTACCAAGCTCACCGAGTCATCGTCATGACCGACTTTCCTTTGAGATCAATACTTCACAGCCCCGACGCTTCCCAGCGACTCATGAAATGGGCTATAGAACTAAGCCAGTACGACCTCCTCTACTGGCCAAACACTGCAATAAAAGCTCAGGCTCTAGCAGACTTTGTGGCAGAATTCACCTCGTCAGCCGAAGAAGCGAAGCTGGTCAACCATAAGAAGGAAAGTTCAAAAACAGATGGCACATCCGCTGAACCTGGCCAACCCACAGACATGTGGCAATTGCGCGTAGACGGAGCGTCAAACCAAAAAGGAGCGGGAGCAGGTGTCGTCATCATCACCCCAGATGAGACCCTATCGGAGCAGGCCATCAGGCTTGGTTTCCCAGCCTCAAACAACGAGGCAGAATACGAGGCATTGCTCACTGGCCTGCGCTTGGCAAAGGAGCTAGCGATCAAGAAGCTAGCCATCTACTCAGATTCCCAGTTGATCACGAATCAAGCCTCAGGTGAATACATGGCAAAGCACCTAAGGACGATCTTGTACCTTGACAAAATCCAAGAGCTATTGAAGGCGCTTCCTACCTTCACCATCCAACAAGTGCCTCGAGCAGAGAACGCTCATGCGGACGCACTGGCAAGCCTAGGATCGGCGCTGGATACCCAATTCAGACGCTCCATCCCGGTCGAACACCTTGACCGACCAAGCATTGAAGAAATAGAGCCAATCGACGCAATGCAGATTGACGAGGACCCCAGCTGGCAAGACCCCATCATCGACTACCTGATGAATGGAAATCTACCAATGAACAAATCCGAAGCTAGAAAAGTCCAGCAGAAGGCCGCGAGATACTACATGCACGGCAACAAGCCCATCCGCAGATCATACTCCGGCCCTCATCTTACCTGCATAAAGTACCCTCAAACACTCGAGGTCCTTTGCAAAATTCACGACGGCAAGTGTGGTGACCACTCTAGGGAGCTACACACTAGACACCATGGAAGGGAAGGAAATTCCACGACAGTGGAACACTTACCATCTCCGAAAGTATTATCCATGACGCTTCCACCTCAGTCCCAAGCAGATGACTGAGCCCTACACATCTCTGAAGAAGAGAAGCAACTGCTAGAAGCTTCTGGTTTTCTTGTATCCAGTTATTTACATTCTCGAATAGAGCACTGTAACCTTATAACATCAATATAAGTTCAGTTTCTCATTCCAGAATGTCTTATCTGCCTACTCATACCAGAATATCTCCATATAAGTTGCCCATAAGCAGCGTCCTTCGGGAGACGCAGGGCGACGACCAAAGCGTCCTTCGGGAGACGCAGCCCATAAGAAGCGTCCTAAGGGAGACGCAGGGTGCGCCAGGAATTTCCTAAGGGAGGTATCCAGGTTCCTATCCGTTTCTTAAGGGAGGCAGGATAGTCACACAGTTGCCCATAAGCAGCGTCCTTCGGGAGACGCAGGGCGACGACCAAAGCGTCCTTCGGGAGACGCAGCCCATAAGAAGCGTCCTAAGGGAGACGCAGGGTGCGCCAGGAATTTCCTAAGGGAGGTATCCAGGTTCCTATCCGTTTCCTAAGGGAGGCAGGATAGTCACACAGTTGCCCATAAGCAGCGTCCTTCGGGAGACGCAGGGCGACGACCAAAGCGTCCTTCGGGAGACGCAGCCCATAAGAAGCGTCCTAAGGGAGACGCAGGGTGCGCCAGGAATTTCCTAAGGGAGGTATCCAGGTTCCTATCCGTTTCCTAAGGGAGGCAGGATAGTCACATAGTTGTCCATAAGCAGCGTCCTTCGGGAGACGCAGGGCAACGACCAAAACATCCTACGGGATATGCAGAACACGCCCGGAGTCCCTCAAGGGGGACCCTGGCCCTCACCAATTTCCTAAGGGAAAACATCTTACGGGAGCAGAACACGCCCGGAGTCCCTTAAGGGGGACCCTGGCCCTCGCCAATTTCCTACGCCCGGAGTCCCTCAAGGGGGACCCTGGCCCTCGCCAATTTCCTAAGGGAAAACATCTTACGGGATGCGCAGAACACGCACGGAGTCCCTTAAAAGGGACTCTGGCAATCATAAAATCTCCAAAAGAAGATGCGCAATCAAAATACAGGCTGGTTACTCAAGCAGTCCACAAGTCAATATGCCAATTGAAGTTCAAAAAATAACTGAAATTTCCATAGCAAGCTGACCAACCGGCCAAGTTCAACAAAAGGAAGATGGTCGAATAAGGCCAATTATTCTAAACAAGAAAGCAGACCACAAGGTGAAAAGAAATAAAGGAGTCTTCATTTACTTTGGGACGCCAGCAGGAGATCCCTGATCTACAGCCTCTTCGGCATCTGCTTGATCAGCCACGTTCTCAGCAGCTCCACCTGCTTGATCCGCGATGTCTGCCACTACCTCATCTGCTGCATCCTCCTCTGCTTCATCCTCTTCAGCTACCGCCTCTTCGGCTGCCTGTTCTTCAGCTCCTGCCATGTTCACAGCATTAACCTGCTCACTTTGCACATGGAGCAAGTCAGAACAGAGCATCTCAATGTCTCCATCTCTAATGCAGACTTGTTATAGGCGCCAAACTTAGCAAGAAGCTTGTCATAACCAAATGAGACGTCAACATTCTTGCGCTCAAGACGGAAGCAAATGGAGTGTCGCTTCCCTTTGTTTTCCCAAGGAAAGACTCGAGAGGGTGCCAAGTTCGCCGGCCTGGCAGACGTGGTTAACCAATTCAGCACAAGTGGACGAGCTTGACAGAAAGTTCGTCTTGAGCAGATTAGACACGCATGCACCTCCTGTGGGGTTGGGCCTGTCAACCTTGGGACCAACAGCTGACGTTGCAGAAGAACCCTTCGCCCGGCCAGATGACTCTCTCATCCTCTTAGACTCTGCCAACCTCGCCTCCGAAGAAGTCCATGAGGCAGAATCAACTCCACTCTTGACTGCCCGTGTGTCAACAACCGAGCCATGAGCAGATCTCCCGCTTCGATCTCCATCCTTTGACTGATGCAGACGACTCGAACTACGAAGAGGAATATCTGCATCTCTTTGACGCTCGGCAGAACGGGATCGGGCACGAACTACCTCACGAAGCAGATCATGATTTTCAAGCTTGTCAGCAGGAGGCTCGGATGATGATGGAACAAACCCCACTTGAGTCTTCCCAGCAGAATTGGACTTTGGCTTCATCCTCAACAGAGACACATCATTCGCACGCGAAGTCGGAACTCCATTTCTAGAAGACTTGACGTCAGCCTTACTTTGGGAAGATCATCAGAATCTGGACCATTCTGCTTCCATCTCTCAACATCCTGGGCAGGGGGCAGACCACCAACTTCCTCTCGATACTTGCCCAGCTGAGAGGCCCGCAACGCATGAGGCCAAGCATGCTTCAGCCCAGACCTGCGACGATAGGCAATAGCTGGTCCACCTGCGCGCACCTGCTCTACCACGACTACCGCCCACTATCAGCCATCGCCTTTCACGACGACAACTAGCCAGACTTCCCCCAGCTAGCCTTCGCAGCAAAAAAAGAAGAAAAGACGAAGAAAAAGAAATATACGTGCTCGACTTACCTTTGGATGCACGGCGACTCCTCTCTTCGACAAGCAGTACAAATTCTCCAAGATCTCTCTCAAGCTAGAAAGTAGAGAAGTTAAGTTTGCGATGTGAAGAAGAGTGAAGAGAAGCCCTACATTTACACAGGTTGGGCATCCTAGGTCAAGAAGGAATCGCAAGCCCATTCCTACCGGGAACCCAACTCCAAGAACAGTCAAAAGCTCACTCCAATTGGGAACCCAATCTGCAAAATGAGTCCAACACACTGAAGGAAGCCCAGTTACAGCTGGACAACCCAACAGATAATTTACATCTCCTACATGCCACCACGCGCCATGCAGAAGCTGGGGGGCATTTGTGGGAACCTAATTAATTCGCAAACCTAGGTCAAATAATTCCTTCCATTTGGGGATTATTTGACCTAATCAGGAATTATTCAATTTAATTGGGGGTTACTCAATTAAATAGAATGATTCCTAATTAGGTTGAGGATTGATTTAAATTCCTACGAATATTCTCAATTAATGGAGGAGTTACCTAATTAAATTAGGTATTGATCTGATTGCTATCCTGATTAGGGATTTGATTTAAATCAATAAATCAAATCCCTAATTAAGTCAAATCTCGCCAAATTGGGGAGGAATAATTCCCTTCCATCTACGGAATTATTCCTCTGAAACCCTAGCTCCCGAGACTCCTATAAATACCTAGCTACACACAAGGGTGAAGGTACGTCTAAACTCCTACTGAAACTCTGCAGAAATCATCTCTGAGAAACCCTAGCCACCTCCTTTCTCTCCCTCTTTCACATATAAACTCCGTACCCTATTTAGCTATTGGTTTTTTGCCCTAAATCAATTGAACTAATTTAGGCATCGGAGGGCCTTTGGCCAACACCCCCCGGGTGTGGTCCTCTTATTGTTATTCGTTTTGCAGGGAGAAAGAGAGGCGGAGAAGACGAAGGAATCATTAGGCGAATATTCCCGTGGGAGGAATTTGACTCCCACAAGTGTGCCAAAATCCACCAAATGAACTCAATTTTGCACAAGAAAGTCCTTAGCAAATAATGAATTTGCGTACGTGCATAAAGAGTCATTAGAAATTTAGCAACAGGGTAGCTATGTATTGCTACAACGTTAACGATGGGATTGCTAAGTGCTTTCACGTTAACGATGGGATTGCTAGAAGGTTACTTTATCTTCATAAACATATGTCTGGACTGAGGATTATTCACTGTGATGATCTACAGGGTAGCTATGTATTGCTAGATATTACACAATGAATTCAAAGTTTTGAATTTCGGAGGAGATGAAACTGAAGCAACTGCAAATAAAGTGATTGGGATATTGTAAGGGCTTGTAAGGGCCATTTATATAAAATATACAGCTTATAGATTACTACACCACTTCAATTGACAACAATTTCCTCAATTCATGAAGTGCTTTTGCAGCGGTTACATGTCTCCATAGAATGAAATTGATGGGATCTTCTCATTCAAATCTAATGTTTTTAGCTTTGGTGTTCTAGTACTTGAGGCAGTGGCACAAGCTTAACCTTCTTGCACATGTAAGTGTTGGCACCAAATTTTTTTAACTTCATCCTAGTAGAATTTACTATGATGAAGTAAATTCAAATGATGAGGCCATGGTGAAGAAAATGATGAGAGTCCTCTCCTGGTGCTTACGATTTGGACGCGAGCGTAACTTTTAACAGTCTGTACAATGTTTCAGAATCAGACCTCTAAAGTAACAATTCTGAAACCAGTTTGAAGCATAGCACAACTGTGACCGGAATTGTAAAACAATAGAAGATACACAACTTGTAGTCTTGACTGAAGATTCTTTCTTTTCGTGGAACTATGTTACAGTGTTTAAACTATGGTATTGAATGATGAGCCAGCGGTTCCAAATAACCCTCACTGGCAGGTAATGGTCCTAACCGATCGAACAGTTGGCCAATTCTATGCATTTGATACAATGGTTTAGTGTCCTCTTTACTGTGCTTCCCTTTGTACAATATGGTAAGACTTATACTCTATGTCATCTATCGTAATGTAAGTGGAAAAAATCTTTTTGGTTAGCTGCTTTTGTGTCCAATGTTCTTTAATGTTTAGACTTAAGCCTGCAAGGCACTGGCATTCGGAGGAATTGCAGGACTTTCTGCATTGATATTACTGTCTCTTCTGGAGAACCTCCTGTTTGGATTGCCCCATTTTTTCATTGCGGCTAACATTATCGTCCAGTTGGTTTTGCGTTCAGCCACTGATTTATGAATGAAAAAAGTGTAAATCACAAGAGCAGTTGTTGATGTCCCTCCCGTGAACACAAATAGTACCCAAAAGCTGTTGGGGCTTAGACTGGGATCACCACTGTCTTTTTGTGCATCCAAGTCCAAGCACTTCAGAGAGGCCAGCATGCTGTCCTCTAAATCTCGAAGCTTACCACTTTCGGTTACCTTTAGCATTGCTTCAGTTACCTCAGGAACCAATGGAGAGCCTCTTGGAAATACCTGTGACATAAAAGTTTATCACAATCTGTTACTTAAATAAAAGTTTAATCGAAGAGTAAGGAGATTAACTTCGCGAGAGGCTAGAGCATTACGAATCCAAATCCTCCAACTTTGAATGTTGGTCCAGCTTCCATGAAGACTTTGCAGTACTTTCGAAGGAAAATTTTGGCCAGAGGGGCTTCAAGAAAAGCAGCAGCAATTACTTCGCTTTTGAGGGCTTCAGCATATTCTTCTATGGAGTCAAACTTCTTAATGTTGTGGATACCCAAGACTTCCCTTACATAGGCTGAAACAAAGGTACCCTTACAATAACCAACCATGGCATTGCTTTGCCGCAAAGCGTCAACATCTGTTATGGTGGGTTCAAGCTGCTGGAGAGTGAGCATGCTCGCAAGGTTAGCCGTATATGTCTGTGTGATGATTAGTGCCATAAATAGCCAGACAACCATTGTCATCCGTGACAAATTGCTATGCAGCTTACCTCCTTTGCTCAGTCAAATGGAGTAAATGATATTAGGTACATATATAATGTAGTCCAAATTTGAAAGGAAAAAATTTGAAATTGAACTTTTATATTGATTACCATGTAAAGAGCAGAGAGTGGTGAAGGATAGCCAAATCAAGCTTCCTATTTGATTTAGCACAGAACCTTTGAGTTTGGGGCAGTGGTTTCGTTCTATCAACCATACAACAAAGCCATTGTAGACATTGATGGCTCCTATAAGTGCCCACATGGGTTTTGTGAAAGGCGTCATGAATAACCATGCTTTATTGCATGTTCTGGACATGACTGGAACTATCATTACCAATCCTGCTTCGTTAAAGGGGTGTGTGAATTCTGCATGCTCATACCGCCGGGACACGATTGCTACATCACCAACTACAGCATCAAATTTCTGATCCAATGCATGGACAGTTCCAAGTCAAGATAGATTAGTCTTAGTGCTTGAAATATAAATGTGCAGTTTGGAACTAATTAATCAAGTTAAGAGACTAGAAAGTAAGTAAATCTCTTACAAGTGAATGGATTTGCTCCACTAAAGAATCATATGTGCCATTGAAAGGACATAACTCATACGGCAAATGGTAAGGCAGCTCCTCTAGGGTCGCTTTGAAGAGATCTATTGCAAGTCCAGTGAAAGATAAGTTATTTCCCAATGGATCTTTTTCCACATTTACATACTCTTTGAATGTTGATCCGTAAGGCACGCCAATTCTCAGCCCGGTTGCTTGTATTGGTACAGTCCACCCTTTTGGAGTATACCAAGGCTCTCCTGGCCAAACCACTGGCCCCAAATCTTTCATAGAAGGGTAGTTACTAGCACCTTCACCAATAGTCTTCGAGAATCTTATTCCATCTGACCAGTATCCTAGTTCTCTGTAACTCCTTCCCACCACATTGATGATTTGAAATACATGTTGTGGAGCTAAGTTTTGGTCAGTGAACTTGATTCTTCCACTTAAGCCAGGAAAATCACTTCTCAAAAGTTTTGCTAACAGTTTCCTCCCTTTGCTGCCTTCTGTCGAAGCTAGAGCCACTGCCCATGCAGCATCGTAAGCCCGAGCAGCAAAGATGCCAGGCTCATTGTTACCCTCTTCTGGATGTTCTGATCTAAACCTTCTACAAAACCTATGATAAAAATCCTGAAATTGGTTTCCACTTTCGGGGAAGTAGCTCTTGACTCCGATGATCCCTTGCATTGAGGAGATGCTGGAGGCATTAAAGGAGTTGACAAGGCTTGTTATAGGATCAGTGGTGATCCATACATAATCCTTTTCCATCATCTTCATTTCTTTTGCCTTTTGAAAAAGTTGTGCCGCCAATGGCAGAGACAAATGCACAACAAAGACTCTACATTGGTCTTTTTGAAGCTTCTCAAGCTCTTCGATTAATGAAGATGAAGCAAAAGGTTGGAGAGCTACAAGATGGCTAATTTCTGCACCAACTTGTCTCAAGGCATAAGAGAGATGAGGTAAAACTTCATTGGCCAAAGAATCTCTGTCTTGGTAAATTACAGTGACTCGATGCCATTCCCAAGACTGAACTATATCAGCTATTGCTTCCATTTGTTTCAACCGGTCACGAGAAGCTTGAACTAGAAAGGGCCAAAGCTCAGTTGCCCACTTTGGAGTAGCCTCAGCAAAAGAGACAATTGGGGTATGAGTCTCACTGCCAACCTTAACTACTAATGATGTCTCTTCCCATGTATGTGGTCCTAGAATGGCTTGCACTTGCTGCCCATCTATAAGATCTCTAGCTGCAGATTTGATAAGTGCAATGGCATTGAAAATGTAAGCTGCTTTTCATTATAAATATTGCCTTGGAGAAAAGCATTTACAGAAACTATAGCAGTCAACTATTTACCTTATTATGAATTTTTCAAGCCAAAAAATTTAAGACCAAATAAGAGGGAAAAATAAAATGCAGACATAAAAAAATGGACTGAATTCATAATTACCAGATAGTTACTGATAAACATATATAAAACTTATGCTTAAACCATAGACATATATAGCTTAATTAATTAGGAAGTGAAAAAGCCTACCTGCAAGTGCTGCCTGCAAGGGGTCCTCCCTCTGAGAGTTTCTTATGTGCAGACTCTGCAGAGCCAATCTCTGATTTCTATTGGCATAAAAATCCTCAACTGCCATTTCAATTGCCACCCTCTCTTCTTTGCCAATTCTTGAACTGTTATCTATAATTGCACCTATTATGCCCATTCTGGGTTCATTCTCTGGTTTATTGGCTCTTCCTTCCCTCAACACTAAAACTGTGATCAAGAAATAAAAAAGAGGAGCAAACCCAGACATTTTTTTGGAGGACCTTTCCTATTGAGAGGGGCGATAATATACTAAACTCACACACATAACACAGATGCTAGGACTCGAACCCAGATATTTTATAAGAATGTCTGCAAGTATCTCTCTTCCTATTTATATGCACAAGAATTCTGTCATATTTTTTTACTCAGTCAACAGAAACATTATTCCTTCCTTCCTCTTCTTTGGTCCTAGGTCAACATTAGGAATTAATCAAAGTACTTTGGTCATTTTCTCCTCTTTTGCTTCATAATCAATATATATATATTTTTTGGTCTAAACCCTATATATATATATATATTTGTGTTCTAACTTCAAAAGGTCTAGTTTCCATGTATGGCAAACCAGAAAAGAAAAATACAAGTGAACCAAACAAATTGATACTTGTGGCCCTTGAAATTCTATAATATTCTGGAACATAACGTCAAGGTTTTATTATAAATTGATGAAAATGAAATTACATTTGAGTAGTGTTTAAATTCTGTTGACTTGCTTATATACTAGCACCAGAAGATTGGAATTGGTAATGTGAGAAGTACCCCTTTAATTTCATGGTTATGTCTTAGTAGTTTCCCTTCATACCAGTCCAAAAGACTAAAAAAAAAAGTGTCTTACTTTGAATTGTTCACTTGGGATCCCTTCAAGCATAAAGTATAGAGATATTCCAACTCTTGGATTTGCAAACCTCAACTAATAATCTATTTATCTAATTCGTTACTTTTTACTTTTACTGAAATTCATATTTGTTCTATGCATGTAATGTTTATTTATTTGTTCAGAACCACTAGTTTGAATTAATTTATGCAAATTGTTGGTACCCCTGTCTCGTAGTGTATACGTACATACGTCATACTTTGCCCTATTTTGGAATTATATAATTTTGAATCTTAGAATATGGAAAATCATGGCATATGGACTGAGTCTGTTCTACAATTACAGAATCTTAGAATTGAATCACGACCTCTGATTCTAGATACATTTGTTCTCAAAGAATAGAAACTTCGTTTATATTTTTCTTTGTTATTTTATTTAATAATTTTGACTTATTTAAGCTGATAATTTGTTTGATAAAATTAGAGGAGTGTAAGACCCACAAGTTTGGAGAGGAAGAAGAAGTATATCTTTGAACTTTGACTCCAGTACTTACTTCGAAATTAATCATACACTGCATGCATGCATGTAGGCTTTAAAATGAATATATCTACCATTAACAAAAAAAAAACAAGAGAAATTGCGCAAAACACTACCCAACTTATAATTATTTATTAAATAAAACAGTATAAATACTAGATGGTATATATCTACCATTAGCACAAAGTTACTTGCCACGTCATCAATTTAACAGTATATTAGACGGTGAAATTGACAGAATGTGTAAATTGATCGAATGTTAAAACCTATAGGGTCTAAAATGTCGTTAGTGTAAGACCCGTGTCTTGGGAAAACAAGAACGGTGAGCAATCCCACATCGCTCGGGGAGGGAAAGGTGAAGTGCTTAAATGTGTGGGCACTTCTCTTCCTAGCACGAGGCCTTTTGAGAGCTCACTGGCTTCGGAGTCTTAGGAACTCCGAAGTTAAGCGAGTTGGGGGCCAGAGCAATCCCAGGATGGGTGACCCACTGGGAAGTTGGTCGTGAGCTCCTAAAAACAAAACCGTGAGGGCCAGAGAGGGGGGGCCCAAAGCGGACAATATCGTGCTAGGGGAGCGGGTCGTGACAGAATGGTATCAGAGCCAGACCCCGACCGGAAATATGCCAGCGAGGACGCTGGGCCCCAAAGGGGGTGGATTGTAAGACCCGTGTCTTGGGAAAACAAGAACGGTGAGCAATCCCACATCGCTCAGGGAGGGAAAGGTGAAGTGCTTAAATGTGTGGGCACTTCTCTTCCTAGCACGAGGCCTTTTGGGAGCTCACTGGCTTCGGAGTCTTAGGAACTCCGAAGTTAAGCGAGTTGGGGGCCAGAGCAATCCCAGGATGGGTGACCCACTGGGAAGTTGGTCGTGAGCTCCTAAAAACAAAACCGTGAGGGCCAGAGAGGGGGGGCCCAAAGCGGACAATATCGTGCTAGGGGAGTCGGGTCGTGACAGAATAAAAAATTTGGACCATTTCTCGATTTATGCGTGTCATCCTTGCGCAGGGGCCACGCTAATCTTCTCTGTATCGTTCCAATTTTATCGGATGTCCCCGGAACTCCGAAGTTAAGCGAGTTGGGGGCCAGAGCAATCCCAGGATGGGTGACCCACTGGAAAGTTGGTCGTGAGCTCCTAAAAACAAAACCGTGAGGGCCAAAGAGGGGGGGCCCAAAGCGGACAATATCGTGCTAGGGGAGTCGGGTCGTGACAGAATGGTATCAGAGCCAGACCCCGACCGGAAATGTGCCAGCGAGGACGCTGGGCCCCAAGGGGGTGGATTGTAAGACCCGTGTCTTGGGAAAACAAGAACGGTGAGCAATCCCACATCGCTCGGGGAGGGAAAGGTGAAGTGCTTAAATGTGTGGGCACTTCTCTTCCTAGCACGAGGCCTTTTGGGAGCTCACTGGCTTCGGAGTCTTAGGAACTCCGAAGTTAAGCGAGTTGGGGGCCAGAGCAATCCTAGGATGGGTGACCCACTGGGAAGTTGGTCGTGAGCTTCTAAAAACAAAACCGTGAGGGCCAGAGAGGGGGGGGCCCAAAGCGGACAATATCGTGCTAGGGGAGTCGGGTCGTGACAATACATATATGAGCTTGATTTACTGAATGATGTTTTTGTTAATCGGAATATGTTTGGAGTGTTTTTTTAATTTTGTATGATTGTTTTCATCTATAAAAAAAAAAAATTCAGGACTTTAACACTATAACCCCATGGGATAACAATCCTGGATCCGCCATTATATATATATAAATTTTCCTATGCGAACGTCCGGACGTTATTATCGTGCGGACGTAATGTATTTTCCACTAACCCTCTCTGCTTTCTTCCCTGTTTGCAATGGTATCCGCATGATGATAACGTACGAACATCCAAATGAGAGAATAACTATATATATTTTCAAGAAAAATTTCTTTTGGTCCCCACTTAATTCGTTGATAGATAGTCGCCGCCCTCGTGTCCTCCTCTGCCTACAATACAGACAAAACCCATCTGACTAGATGGAGTTCTCAGCTTCAAAAAAAAAAAACAAAGATGGAGTTCTCAGCAAACGAACAAAACGGAAAACAAAAACAAAAACAAATAATTCTCTGAGAAAGGAACTAATTCCGCCAAAAATATTACACCGCATTTGCAGAAATTCTAAATTAATTAATCAACTTAAAATCAGTTGAGTTTCAATCAATGCATAATCCCAATTAATATAGCTGCTGACAATTGACATTAATCTGGGCAACTGCATTCTAAGTTCTAACATGAAACTACTTCCATCACATGCTAGATTGAATTGAGATTAAGAACGGCCATTTGAAAATGTTTATCGTGGTTCTAATATTATTTATTTATTTCTATTTTTTGGAAAGTAACAAGAGATATTTAGTCATATATCCATTTTTAGCACTAATGATATAGATAAACCCTACATCATTTATTTCTATAAACAAACAAAAAGAAAACCACAAAAATGACAGCTGGCCTTATTGAATTTAATGTTGATTATTAAATTACTTTGATGCTCTATTGAGTGTTTTGGGTTTTTTTATAAGGTTTTGGGGTTGGGCTTGTTTTAAGAAATCGATGGTAGTTTTGTAATTTATAAGAAGTTAAAAGCTTGTTTGTTATGTTGTAAATAGACTTTGGATGTGTTTCTAAAGTCCATTTCATATAAGGTTTTTTTAAATATAATTTAGTCCCTTATATTGTGTATAATAGTGAATCTCCCTAGGGGAGGGGAGTTTCTCATATACACACAACCAAGATGTCATGGGAGTTAAACCTAAGACCTCTGGTTTGCAAGGCTTTTTCCACTGGACTAGACCCCTTTGGCAGCTAGCTATTGAATTTTAAAAGGGTCTTTAGATCCAAGCCCAAAAGGTTTAGCTTCTATTAGGTGTAGAATTCTATAGTGAGGGCATTGTCTAATGCCTTTAGATGAGGTCATATCTCTGAACCGTAGTACTCGTGAGAAAGAGGAGAAAGAGGACTCTCCGAGTACTCGAACTCAAATTCTAAGTAAATACGGGATCTTTGAAACTTTGAAGGGCCAGATTAACATAATATACTAACAGAAAACTATCCTTTCAAAGTTTCAAAGATCCAGTATTTACTCGAAAATATCCAATTTAACTTATTCTGAGGGCATCAACCCCAAATTAGTTCTAGCTTAAGAGCACTTCCACCCATTTGCCATGGAAAATGACAAGGGGAGGCAAGGGCTGTTACTATTCACATAAATAGTGTTAGCCCTTGCAAAAGCAAAGTGTGTTTCCACCCATTGTTATGGCAAATGGCAATTACTATTCACTTTAAATTTTTTTTATTTTTTATACATAAACGATTAATTTTGATAGGGTTTAGAGTTTTGGTGTGGGAAGTAAAGAATATGGCTATGTATTTATAAAGAAATTTTTTTTGAATTTTTTGGTATTTTTTTTTGAATTTTTTATTATTTTTATTGGCTGTTGACATCATTATAACGTCAGCATTACATCCCTTGCCCAGGCAGCAGCACGGGCTGGATTTGCCTGTGGGCTTGCCCGGTTTGCTGGGACCCACCGTTTGCCCAGGCTGCTTAATTTGGGGCTCAGGCCCCCTCTGCCGGGGCCAGCCTCCAGCGCTGAAAGCGCTCTAAATGGCACAGAATGGGTGAAATGAGAATAAATCACAAAGTTCAAATCTTGTTGCAAGAGAAAAAGAAATTGCGTACACTTAAATCTAGGTTTTATCCTCCAACCCAACGTCAAATCTCTCTCCATTCACCTATACGAAATCAACAGTGTCTCATTTAAACCGTAGAGAGGAAGTCTACTAATAACTAACATGGTTAATACAAGCGTGCATTAGGAAAATTACCACAGATCACACTCTCCAAACCCATCTTTTCTAGCGCATCTCCTCAATAACCATCATTTTGTTCTGGTGCCATGTCAAGAGTTTGGTGGTTCATTCAGTTTTCAACAGAAAAGTTAATGGTAGAAATCATACACATTACAACCTAGGAATACAGTTGTAGGAAACAAAAGAATATGACCCAACAAAGGGGTTTTATCAGGCACTAGCTTCAGTAGTTGGGGTGTACCAGCCGTGGTGGATCTCTACAGCTTTCTTTCTTCTGGCCAGCCGAGACTTTCTGCGTGCTCCAGTATTTCTGTGGAATGTTCCCACTTTCACTGCTTTGTCAATGATGGAGTATGCCTCTCCAATGAGCTTCTCAATTGAAAGCACCTCTTCAACTGCAGCATCTGGTTTCTTCTTGAGCACATCCAAAGCTTCCAAAACCTGGAAAAGGTAGCCAAGAAATAGTCATTGGCATTCAAAAACTGATGAATATGGATTTCTCAGCACGTAAAAACTCTAAAAGGGTCTTTCAAATTTTCATTTCTCCACTTATTTTCAAAGTTTGTACAATGAATTGTGTTGGCAAAGTAATAATATAGTACGAGGACAAAAAAAGGTTCCTATTCAGTTGCACTTTTAAGAGTTATTGATAACCATGTATTCTTATGGTATGCCCTATCTAATACACATTCTGTACAGCTGAGCATGCAAACACATGTGAGCCAAAAGAAAATAGAAAACAAAAAACACAAGGAAAACAACACACACACACACACACACACACAAAACAGAGACGGAAATCACCTTTAGAACCTGTTTGGATCAAACAGACATCACACCTGGATAAAATATAAACGTTCATGACCACCAACATAATCTATGGCCAAATTTTTTATCAACCTGACAACTTCTCCTTAATGTCCAATTTTTTCTGAAGTTACTTTTTTTTTACTTTTTCCAAAGGTGATGCTCCAAAAACATGAAGCAAAATGATTTCGCAGCACAACTTTTTTAATATCTGTAGATCAAGATTGACTTCCATTACACAAAATTCCAGTGCAACACTTTATCTTTGGTAAAATTGTCTTTTGAATCACTTCGAAAGATGTTGTTAAAGACAAATATATATGTTAAGAAGTAAAGTATAATCTGTGAACTATTCTGCATAGAAATGTCCTTAACTAATACCAGTAAAATTAATCAACCAAGTAATGAAACCCAAAGTAGAATCTGGTCATTAACCTTGATTACATCAGATGGACATGAGATCAATTTAGGCACTAATATTGTTGCTCTATTCAGGTGAGAAACAAAAGCATCAAACATGGTGACAACTCAAAATCTGTACACTGGGGCATAACTATAAGAGATATACTCAAGAATACTACTGTGTTAAAACATATACATACCTGCGCCCATACACACACAGATAAATGTTTGGCCTGAGTATTAAAGTATTGAAAACTGCATAGGTTATTCCCACTTCTTAACTGATGCAGGATAGCCATTTTGTAGGCTTGTGAACTTGCCCCTCATTAATATTTAATTTCAACCAAAAAAATACTTTTCAATTTGCAGGATGAAAAGAGTGTGCAAAGATCTTTGAATGAACAATAATTTTCCTTTCTCCAGTATAAATGGATTCATTGTATTACTGACAACAAAATACAGCTTGCTTTAGAGATATATCACTACTATACTTGAAACTCATCAAAAGCTCTTAGAAATTAACAGACATGGCCGAGACTTAAAAACTCCATAACTCCGAGCAAACATAAAAATAACAGAAATACAGAGTATATTTTACATTGTAGTAGCAAGTAAATCTTCAACTAACTTCACAAAGCATCCTCTGAACACCAAAGGTTCAATGTGGCATCTAAATATAAGCATGCACGAGCACCAGCGCAACACAGATAAATAGACTTCAATTCATTAATTCTATTTACTTTTATAGACCAAGCAGTGGATAAATTACTATGTGACCTGAAAATACACCACATATTGATTAAGAGCGCAGTTTCCTGTAAACACCAAACTCTCAACACTTTATTTTCTTAATAAGTAAAACGGTAGTAATTATATGAATTCATCACACACATAACTCATTAGTAATTGTTAGTTGAAGGGAGAAGAGAGGCTTAGAGAGAATAGTTGGTTTACTATTTAGGAAAATATTCTTTATGTGGAATAGAAAGCTTTTTGAAAGAGTAACAAGATTATTTTATTTTATTGATTGAAATAAGAACGGAACAAGGCTTTAGAGTTGGAAACAAGAGTTTGCCTGGGAGTTAGATAGGCTGTAGCTTCAGCTTTCACTTGATTACACAATTGGGCTGCTATTGCTATATATATAGAGTAGCTGAACCGACTTAAAGGATGGCAAATATCTAGTGAAGTCGGTTATTGCATAGTAACCGACTTCTCAAACTGTTTTCCAGCCACTAGTTATACTTTAAGTCTAGAATAGTCTAGTTACAATACATTAAATAATTAATAAGATGTTCCTAGTGTATAGCACAAATTTGACTTGTCTACTTTCACTCAATTTTTCTAGATTTTTCTTTATTATTCAATGTGCATTACTTTTTAACAGTAATTAGTCATAGCATCGTCAAATATTCATCAGAAAATAATCAGAATGAACTTAATTTGCAGACAAGGTAAGCCAAAAGAAGCAAACCCCATCAGTTACGAAAAGAAAAGTACCTTCTTCATCCGAGTTTTTATTTCAGATTTCCGGGATTTGTGGTAAATGAGCCTTTTCTCAGCCTGCCGAGCTCTCTTTTCAGCAGAATCAGGCTTCTTCGTTGTGGCAACCTCACAGACTACAGAACGACGAGTTGGCCTCTGAACTGGGCTCAATGAAAAATAACCTGAAAACAAAGAAAAAGAAACTATATATATATATATGTTTTTTTTTCTCTGTAACTTTGGTTTTCAATATCTGGAGATTCTTTTTTTTTGTGTGTGGGTGGTTGAGTATATTGATTCATCCATTCACGAATGAAGATTGACGGCTGAAGTTTTCATCTTTTGCAAATTGTCATAGTGGTTAATTACTTCTCGAAAGTCAGGTGAAAAAAGAAACATTCATTTTGCTTTTTTCTTTTCTTAATCTTGTGATTGATAGTATAATCCACATAGATTTAGAGAGGAAACAACGATAGATTTTTAATCATGAAAACCGCTTCATCACTCACATCACTCACGTCACAATGAAGGTTCGACCATAAAAAAATTTCGACATAGAAATTTCATGTAAGTTCACAAAACAACCCGTGGAAACAATCGATTTGGTAGAAAACTAGGGAAACAATAAATAAAAATGCTTCCATAGCTTGGACTTATATATATATATATATATTTGGAGCCTTTCTAGAAGAGAAACCTCATGTTAATTAATTACCTAGAAAATACCTGGTATTGTTCTCATATTGACTTATACAACCAGACGTCTATATATACCAATGCCCACTGACAACATACAACTAAGGCTCTGCAGATGGAGAGAGAGGCCATGTCGCTCAAAAGGAGTTTGGATAATAAGAATAGTGCAGCCAGTATGAACCCTGCCTCCAACTCCAACGAAACCAAAATCAACTCAGATAACCTGTCACCGAAATCCAGTGTCCAAGGAAATAAGAAGAAGGAGAGAACTGCAGGAGGCTCTTCCTCTGCAACCCTAACCTCCATTCCTCCTCCTTCTAACCAGGTTCTCAGAGTACGTAAGCTAGCTAGATGCTCTCATACTCATATATATATATATATATAGCTATATATAATATATATATATATATATATATATATATATATATATATATATATATATATATATAAAACTTATTAAGATGGATTCCTTTTGATAAGAAGGAAATGATTGGATCGTATATGGGTTCAATCCTCATCAATCATATTATACAAACCGTCTATTTATTAGTTGTCGTCCAATCATCATTCTTACATAAAATCAACCAAATGAGAAACTATTTAATTATATTGTTCACGAGGATACTAAAATGTTCAAATTATTTTTCGATTTTCTGAATTTGTTTATGTAGGATAATTCCTAAATGGGAACCTTGCAAACTGATGATGTTCGCATTTAACACCTGGTCTTTGGCATATGCAGTCCAATGATTGAAACAACCAATTTAAATTTGTAGGTTCTTCTTCAAGGATTCACACCCAAAAAAAAAATTTCAGAAAACGTTTGACCATTTGATTCACATAATTGTCATATCAATATTGATGGCAAACGTTTTCAGATTCTTCTTCTCAGCCATCTCATTAGTAGTATTATGGATTGGTTCTCATCTATTCGTATACAGGGAATCACCATGTTTGGAAAGAAGTTGCAGTACCTAGTGCGTCCGAGGTCTGCGATCAAGACTCAAAGGAAGGCTAAAACTTCACCCCCACCCACTGTCCTCACCTTAGAAGATAAAGGCTTTATGAACGAGGGAATTTATGGGAGTGTAAAGTCTACGGTAGCTACTGGCAAAACTACAACCAACAGCTCAAAGGTGGAGAAACAGCATTTGTGTGGTAGTTCTAGTAGACCCCGGGCCTTGCATGGCAGACTAAAAACGCCTCACCTTTACCCCTTGCCTTATAAAACCTTAGAAGATGAAGGCTTTGTGAATGAGGGAATTTATTGGAGTGTAAAGTCTGCGATAGCTAGTGGCAAAACTACCAAGTCTACAAAGAATCAGAGCTCTTCATGATCATACTCTCTCCTAGCTAGTGATTTATGATCCCACAGGCACAGCCAACAATTTCGGTCAGCCAGAGCCAAAAAAGGCATATTATTTTATTTTCATGTTCGGCTTCATCAATGCATAGCGAGCTCATTGCTGTGTTTGGAACACGGAAGAATTACATGTCTGTCTACTTAGTTATTGCTTAACTTATTAGGTTGCGTCTGAATGTATTGATTTCTACTCATAGTTATCATGTGAAGTGTGTTTTCTAATTCAATGGTATATAATATATTTTTAATTGCGTTTCTAATTCAAAGGTATATATTTTTAATTGGATTTTCTAATCCACGTTACTTCACAAACCAACACCCGTGGAAACAATTGATTTGCTAGGGATTTGAAAAGTGCTTTCATAACTAGCCTTCCTAGGAACCACCCGCACCTGGTATTGTTCTTATATTGACTTATACAATACAACCTGACGTGACGTCCAGACAAGTTACAAGTCACGCTTGCCTCTGCGCGCAGACAAGTTACAAGTAGGCTCTGCAGATGGAGATGGAGGTCATGTCGCTCGAAAGGAGTTTGGATAAGAGTAGTGCAGGTACAGCCGATGTAGATGACCCTGCCTCCACCTCCAACTCCAACGAAACAAAAATCAATGTCGATGATGACCTGTCACCGAAATCCAGTGTCCAAGGAAATAACAAGGAGGAGAGAACTGCAGCAGGCTCTTTCTCTGAATCTCCAACATCCACTCCTCTTTCTACCCAGATTCTCAGAGTACGTATACGAATAGTAAAGTTGAGCTATATATATATATATCATTTTCTCTATTTTATTGCAAATCATCACTACGAATTTTACTTCAACAATCTGAATCGTCTATTTGTCAAGTTTCATTCATAGATCATTCTTGCAAAAAATTAGATAAATTGAAAACCATTAAGACTTGTAGTTGTGACTAACAAAATAAACTTTCAAGAAAACATTAAAATGATAATCTTTGAATGGCTAAATGATTTTAGATTAAAGTTTTTTTTTTTTTTTTTTCTGCATAGATATCTTTGAAGGAATACCTAAAAAATAGACGGTTCAAATAATTGAAATACAATGCGAACCAATCCATCTTTGTTTTTTGTTTTTGTTTTTTGTGTTGTAGAAACAATTGTCGTTAAACCGTCCTCATGATATAGTTATTGTCTTTTGGTCCACTGGATCCAGTTGTTAGTCTTTGACATGGATTTGGAGCTATAAAGCGGGGATGATGCCGGGTTGCGTTGGGTTCAAATTTAGCCAGTGCGTCACTATGGGTTTAGTTGGTATGACACTACGGCTCTCTTCGGGTTGCCCGAGAGGATGTGGAGTTGTGGTCTTGTTTCTTAGTTTGTTTTAGTCTAATAATTCCCATGAATTCTTTCAGAGTTTGATGAGGTTCATTTTTTGTTTAGGATATGTTATTTATTTTTGGCTTTCAATACAGATTTGTTGTTTCTGACCTTGCGCGACAAATCTTCATTACAATTTACATGTGCTTCTAGTTGCTGATTCGGGGATTTTAATCATTTTTTGGGTTGTGCCTATTCTCTCTAGATCAAATTCAACTTATTGTTGCGTTTGATCACTGGAGAAGTTGTATCCATATTCGGCACCTTAGTTGCTTTGTACTTGTTTTTGTTTATCTTATCAATAAAATATTATCGTTCTTTTATAAAATAAAAAAATCGTATAATTTCATCAATTAAGTGCCTCTTCCACCCTTTGATTAATTAATTTTAGGGGTATTCAACTTCGAAATTCAGTGCATTTTTGCCTTTTGGATATTTGAGCAACGCTGCTTTCTAACGGTTCACTTCAAAACTGGGCTCTCTCTCATGTAAAACTTTCTTCATGTTCCACTAAATACTATAACATTATACTACTAACAGCAAACTGCCTTTTCCAAGTTTAAACATCCTGTACTTACTTGGGAATATCCATTGTCAGTTTTTGTGAGGACATCATACCCAAATGAGTTATAGCTTAAATGGCATGGAATGGGTGAGAAATGAGAATAAATCAAACAGTTCAAATCTTGTTGCACAAAAAAAAACCGAAATTGCGTACACATGCTTTATCCTAAAACCCGACATCAAATATCTCTCCTTCATTCACTCACTATAAGAAATCAACATGAGTGTCTCATTTAAACCCTACAAAGGAAGTAGAACATGGCTGCCCTCTACTAATAAATAACATGGTTAATACACGCGTGCAATAGGAAAATTACCACACTCCACATTCTCCAAACCCATCTTTTTCTAGCGCATCTCTTCAATAACCAGCATTTTGCTCTGGTGCCATGTCAAGAGTTTTGTGATTCACTCAGAGTCAACAGACTATATTTGGCACAACCACATTTTCAACACAAAAGTTAATGGGAATAATAATACAATTACAACCTACGAACACAGTTCTAGGAAACAAAAGAATATATAACCCAAGGGGTTTTATCAAGCACTAACTTCAGGATTTGGGGTGTACCAGCCGTGGTGGATTTCTACAGCCTTCTTTCTTCTGGCCAGTCGAGACTTTCGGCGTGCTCCAGTATTCCTGTGCAAGGTTCCCACTTTCACTGCTTTGTCAATGATGGAGTATGCCTCTCCAATGAGCTTCTCAATTGAGAGCACCTCTTCAGGCGTAGCATCTGGTTTCTTCTTGAGCACATCTAAAGCTTCCAAAACCTAGAAAAAGGTAGCCAAGAAACAATAATCGGCAGCCCAAAATTGATGAATATGAATTTCTGCAATGCTAATGCATTTCTTTCCTAGCAGGTAAAAACTTTAAAGTAGTCTTTCAACTTTTCGTTTCTCCACTTATTTTCAAAGTGGAAATACAATGAATTGAATTGGCAAGTATGACTAAAGTACGAGGACATAAAAAGGTTCCTATTCAGTTGCATTTTTAAGAGTAACTGATAACCATGTATTCAGATGCATGGCCTTTCTAACATTAATAAATACAAATTCTGTACAGCTGAGCATGCAAACACATGAGAGCCAAAAGAAAATATAATATAAAAAACAGAAGGAAAACAACACACACACACACACACACACAGAGTAACAGAGACAGAGATCATCTTTAGAACCTGTTTGAATCAAACAGGCATCACACCACTGGATACGCTATACACGTTCATGACTACCAACACAATCTATGAACAATTTTTTATATCATCCTTACAGCAAATAAACACACAGGTAACATTTTTATCACCCTGACAACTTCTCCTTAATTAATGTCCAATTTTCTCTGAAATTACTCTTATTTTTCTTTTCCAAAGATGATGCTCCAAATAATACGCAAAATGATCTCTCAGCACAACTTCATTCCTATATATATATTGACCCCTAAGGATAGAGATCAAGACAAAGGTATTACCTCGACTTCCATTACACGTAATTCCAATCCAACACTTTGTCTTTGGTAAAATTGCCTTTCGAATCACTTAGAAAGATATTGTCAAAGAAAAATATATAGATTAGGAAGTAAAAGCATATTGTTAATATACCAGTATAATCCATGAACTATCCTCTTCTCCATAGAAATTCTCTTAACTAATACCAGTATAATTTAATCAACCAAGTAATGAGACCAATGTGGAAATTGGTCATTAACCTTGATTAGACACCGATATGGTCGCTCTTTGCAAATGAGAAACCAAGGCATCAAACATGGTGACAAGTCAAGAGCTGTACACTGGGGCATGGCATGGCTGTAGAAGCTATACTTAAGAATACTACTGTGCTAAAACATATGCATACCCGCACACATAGACACACAAATAAATGTTTGGCCTAAGTCATGTATCAGGGGATATTAAAGTATCGAAAAGTGCATAGGTTATTCCCATTTATTAACTCATGCAGGATAGCCATTCTGTAGGAGAAAGGAGTGTGCTAAGATCTTTGAGTGAACCGTAATTTTATTTCTCCAATATAAATAGATTCAATTGTATTACTGACAACAAAATACAGCTTGCTTTAGAGATATCACTACTATGCTTGAAACCCAGCAAAAGCTCATAGAACTTAACAGACATGGCCGAGATTTAAAAACTTCATAACTCCAAGAAAACATAAAAATAGCAGAAATACAGAATATGCTTTATGTTGTTGTAGCAAGTAAATCTCCAACTGACTTCAGAAAGCACCTCCGAACATTAAAGGTTCAATGTGGCATTTGAATTTAGGCATGCACAAGCACCAGCGCAGTGCGCTCATATGTAGTACAAAGTAAGTCAACTAAATATACGATGAGGTTTTTCTTTAATTCTATTTACATTTATACACCAAGCAGTGGATAAATTACTATGTGACCTGAAAATACACAACACATTGATTAAGAAAGCAGTCTCCTGTAAACACCAAACTCTTAACACTGAATAAGTAAAACGGCAGTAATTATATGAATTCATCACACTCATAACTCATAGTAACTAGTCATAGCATTGTCACATATTCATCGGAAATAATCAGAATGAACTTAAATTTGCAGACAATGTAAGCCAAAAGAAGCAAAACCCATCAGTTACGAAAAGAAAAGTACCTTCTTCATCCGGGTTTTGATTTCAGATTTCCGGGATTTGTGGTAAATGCGCCTTTTCTCAGCCTGCCGAGCTCTCTTTTCAGCAGAATCAGGCTTTTTCGTTGTGGCAACCTCACAGACTACAGAACGACGAGTTGGCCTCTGAACTGGGCTCAATGAAAAATACCCTGAAAACAAAAGAAAAAGAAACTACATATAAAAAATTCTCTTTTGAATTGATATTATGCTTGCTCTGGTTTCTCATAAATGGGTGATATGATACACAAAAACCAAAACTTTAGACCAGAAATGGCAAAATTTTCCACCCCATTGTGCTTAATTGTTCATGTTTTGTGGTGTGAGTGTCGAAGAAGAAGACAGATAAGAGGAATGCAATAATTGCAAGAAAGCGAGAGTTTTGATTACCTCTGGAGAAGAAATTGTGAGAAAGGCTAGCGGAGAAACTGAGAGAAGTGAAGTGGGTTGAGGTGGAATGAGTTGCAGAAGAAGTAGAAGGGCCATTGAGGGAAAGGTTGCTGAGTTTGGAAGGAAGGGCCAAGCACGAAGATAGGCAATGAACAGCAGCTGCCATCTCTATCTCTCTCTGTCTCTCTCTCTCTCCCTCAAAAATTGTAATACAGAGTGTTTCTTCCTCTGAATTTTATCCACTGGATATGAAATTCCCCTTCTCTCCCTGCTGGTGGAATTACTCTTCTCTCCCTGATGGCCAAATAATATATTATTGTATTGGTGTATTTGTTATTCATATTGTTAATAGAAAATATGTTTGCAAATTGAAATTCAAAAGGGATGGATTTTTAGTTGTTATAAGATTTTTTCATCTCTGCACCCGAGATCATGTGTTCGATTCACCCTCTGAACATACCCATAGGGAAAAACATTTACTTGAAACATTGAATTGTTTTAATTGGACGAGTACAATCTTCTCTAATTCTTTTTCAGTGCGTTTGGATGAGGCAAATAAACTTGGGATTTTGACAAAAGTCGGAATTTCTAAATTGACATAAACCAATTCCCGTGTTTGGATAAAAAAACATAGAATTTTAGAAATTATGTGTGGGAAAAAACATGGAATTTGGAGATCATAAATCCCAACTTTAAATTCCATCTAAAAGTCGTCATTTCTAAAATCCCAAGAGAGATTGAGTTTTAAAAAAGATAACTTTACAAATAAAGGTTAAATTCCGTGTTTTAAATCCGTCATCCAAACAAGAAACTTTACAAATTCTAGAACATTAATTTCCGTCATTTTGAATTCCATCATTTATGAAATCCTTTGTATTTTTAAATTTCCTCATCCAAACACACTGTTTGATTCACCCTCCGAACATACCCATAGGGAAAAACATTTACTTAAAGAAACATCGAATTGTTTTAATTGGACGAGTAGTCTTCTTTAATTCCTTTTGGGATTAAATGTTTAATGGATGCTGTACTGAGTGATCAAATCTTTGATGAATGGTGAGGTAAAGGAATAAGCTTCTAACCTTTTTTTTTAAAAAAAAAAAATTTGGGTTTTTCATCTACGGAGAAGAAGAATTCGATTGGGAAGAAATATACCAGTCGATTGAGCGCTAATGGGTTTCATATTTTCTGTATAAAAGGTAAAAAGAATTGGTCAACGAATCTATATTCCTCTCTACCTTTAACTGGGAAATTTGTACTCTGAGAAACTCTACAACTTTCTTTGAACTGGCAAATATGGAATTCCACAATTCCACATTCCTCTCTAGCTTTATGTGTTTCAGTTCTGAACAGGTAATAATTCTTCTTTAAATTCACAGCTTAAAATTCAGGAGAATTCACAGCTTAACATGTTTCCGCAGTTAGTTTAAACAAACTTTTGTATGCAACATGTGTTAACAGTAAATTCATAGGCTGTACACAGTTGCTGATGCCTGCTGGCGTCTAGAATCTGTCATCTGTCACCACTGTAGGCTGAGCTTCAAGCCTTTTAGCAAGGTAGGGGCCCTTTCTAACAGCATCATACAACTGCACACAAAAAGGAAGGGACAAGATAAGATGCACAACATGAGCCTCATTTTCAATTAATTGGTTGTTTGAGAAAAGAAAATAAAAAAGTGAAGAAGACCTCATTTTTCTGTTGAGCATAGAATTTTTTTTTTTTTCCTGTTCTATTCTATTATTTCTCTTCAATGGTTAGCAACTCTCACCCAATAAGTCACACAGAAACATGTGAAGGTAACTGAGTACTACCGACTACGATTTTATGGTCAAACAAAATTTTCATTAAGTTGTTTAGGTCTGACAATTTGAATAAAATTCCCTGATGTGCTCAGGGATCCCCCAAAACCTCCTCCCCCACTCTTTGAAAAAAGTGAAGAAGGTTCTGTATTGCAGAAATATAACTAACCTTTTCAGCAAGCCCAGCAAGAGCTGGATCGCTGCTAACTTTACTTGACATGATAAAAGCCTTCTGGATTGCCTTGCAGCAATTATATCTGGCTTCCATACCTGAACAATATTTTTCATTTACATGAAATAGGTAAGGTTCGGAACCTAAAATAATAAATGAGGGCAGTTCTTTAGTCCAAGTGCAAAAGAAAACCAGAAGCCAAATGAAACCATATTAAGGTAAGGGTCTGCCAAATGTGCCATCACCTAGATTGAGCACTGAAAAGTATCGTATTATGCAGTTATAATATTTCAGGGGAAGGTTGGAAAGGAGTCCCTTTACATTGACACAGGAAAGAATCTCTGTTATTAATTGCTAGAAAAATAGAAGCCAATTTCATGTAGCATTGCAAGGTAATAAATTGAACGAATATATAAAGAAAATGAAAGAGACCTAGTTTTGTGGTTTCAGTAGTTGCATCAGTCACTATATTTATTATCTCTTGCTTTGAGCAAATTTCCATGAGGCACCATGGGCGAGCCACCAACCCGGTCAGCATTCTATAACCCTGAAAATGCATTTAAAAACCACCACAAATACCAAAATAAATTATATTTCAAATATAAGCAACAGAAGTAGTAATAAGATAAATTTGTATATCATCTTATTTTATATTTTCGTTCTTTCTACATCACCACATGAAGCATCACCATGTATCCTATGAAGCATCATCAAAACTTTCGATTTCAAATTTACATCGCTCATCATTCTTTTCCACATAATTATGCTTTGGTTACCGACGAACCTTTCCAAAGGTGACCCAAATATAAAAAGTAATGTGTTCCAAAGAGTCATTAGTACTTACGACAACACCACCACAACAATATGAAAGATTCAGTCTATCTAAATATCATACTTCCATTTCCATATGAAAAAATATAACAGAATTAAGGGGCACTGCCACATAGCACAATCTAAAAACAAGACCTATGTAAAGCTCAGGAGAAAACAGTGAGAAAACTATCATGTTAAATTCAGCTCCAGACGTTCAATTACTTTCATGTTCATAAAAGTATACAACTGTCACACCACTAAAAATATCCACAATTCATGATTTTAGAAGTCTCACCGCCAAACGAGTTTCTGAATCCTGTTTGAGAACAGATAGGAAAATACCCTGCCAATTGCATCAACAACTGAGTAAACTTCCCCACATTTCAAGACTTTAATGAAGAATGACAAAGACGCTTTATAAAAAAAAAAGTGACTCCATATGAAAGTTATGAACTCCAATTGATTGGATAAATAAAATTGTTGGATTCATGCAAAGGAATGAAAATGACCAGCACCCAAGTGCAAAAAATTTAGAGGTTTATGAAACAATGTTTAGGAGGTAAAAAAATAAGGGAGGAAAAAACTGCTCACAGATGGTGTCAACTTTGAGCTCTTAGATGCAGTTTCATAAATCAAGCGCCTGAGGCTTTCTTCTGCATCACTAGTCAGTATCATGCTGTTTTCAGATCGAGTTTCTCCAGAGATGTTTCCAAGGGCATGTAAGGCAGCCTGCCCTTGCCATCAAAGAACGATTAAAGTATAATAGAGAATGTAAAGTACAACAGATACTATCTTTCTAATCATCACCGAATACTTGGACACATCACAGAAACAGTTCAGTCAATTATTAGGAAACATCACATATCCCATGTGTATAAGCCATTTCATCATTTTATTGGCAAACCCAATATGTCAGTGGATGCAATCAAAGAATAAACTTGTTGTGGGATCCGTAAGATTTAAGATAGTTGTCAGATGAAGTATCACTAAAACATTGTAAGATTTAAGATAGTTGACTGAGGAGAACCTTTCCTAACTCAATCTATTGGCAAAATAAAACATGATAAGGAACATATAAATAAGGGGGTTAAAAACATAAAGTGAAAGGACTAGATTCACTAACCAGTTGTTTACCACGTCCTTGCCTATCAAAGGCAGCATAAATAACATGTCTTGCAGCTGGTGGTGAGCTTGAAAGTAGAAATTGCGCCCCTTGAATTGCTAAGATCATTCCAAAACAACAGCTATAAATATTGACTTCTTAATGAGGATAGGTAGAAATGTTTCACGTTATGTAATCCAATTCCCAAGCCTAAAACAGCTGCTGACATACTTACATGACCCTATTTGACCCAGTGCTTCAAGAGCAGATTCACACTCATCTGCATCTTGAGTTTCTGATGAACTAAGTATCCTATCTATGGCTGAAACTACAGTTTTTACACCTGCAAAATCAAGATTAGTACCGAAATCAATTAAGGACCACATTTTACAATCTTAGAAAAAGCAATTATATATTTTTCAGAAGTAACAAATCTCAAAATGTACCCTTTAAAATCATTTTTATCCAACCCAGAATGTTATACCCTGAAAAACTAGTGTTCTCTTTCCAACCTAATAGGGACAATGGGGGTCAACTGCTACTGGCAATTTAGAGGCAGCTTTGGGTCGTTTGTATAAAATTCAAACAAACAAGCTGGCCAAAACATAAAAAAGAAATTAAGGGTGCCCACTAATGAAGACTCTTTTTCTTCCTTCTCCCTAGGTCAGAAAATGGGATGGCACATGCCTCAATGGTGCAGCCCTAAAAGTAGGCACAATGTCCGTCTTGGAAGAACTGGTACACAAGCTACTAATGAGCCACCACAAATAATGAAGGCACTGGACTGCAGGGCACCTTATATTCAGGATGAAAGGAAAAACAAAAGTCCTATGATATTTTGAAGAGGAACTCAATTCTCTGGAATGATGCAAGTAGAAATTATTCATATTATAAATTTCACAAGCATCTGGAACAGCAGAAGTTGAATGCAAGCCTTACTAAGTTCATCAGCAAACATGTAATTCCCCTTGGACAGAAGTCTTCCACTGATCATCATTGCTCTTGATCTTAAAACTGATTCCATTGATTTATTGCTACAAAACTCATAAGAGGATATTATGTTGTGTGTCTACAAGAGCTCCTAAACAGTTAAAGGATGCAACATGAAACTGATACTAAGAAAATATTCTCTCAACTAAGCACCTGATTATAGAACTAAGCAGTTGCAGAAGGGTGCTTGTTGACAAAAACTCTCTACCATGCTCGACCTCGGACAACTTTATCAATTGAGCACATATAACAAGAACATTTCAATATAAGGTATTTAATCAAGGAAAAGAGATTATTAAAGGAAAACAATACCAGAAAATTTGGGAATTCTCTATTGACTCTAAAAGAAAAGATGAGAGAACTTCAGATAGATATCTTTCAATTGGAAATAATCACATGCAAATCAAGGGCAACTACAATTCAACAATTTGTCCTAAACATTAGTCCTAGAACAAAGCTGTGGAGCTTCTCCTTTTCGTCTCCATATATTTAATGTATTTCAGTTATTCCGGATATCAGAATGCTGAGTTTAAATACAGAGCTTGTAGTAAGCCACAATCATTATATAGCATGAAATGGAGCATCACAGAAGCTAAGATGAAGAGTTAGAGCTTTCAAAACAGGCAGTTTTGTAGAAAGAGAGAGAGATAGAGAGAATGGGTAATCAATGGCCAACCTCATACATAATCTCCAAAACGCTCATGGTTGCAAGCGTATCATTTGTGTTGTTGATTTCTGCCTCAAAAAGTCTGAGCAGATTTGACCTGTGAATTGCTGATGCCACATAACTGGAGATAGAGAATAGCTTCACTATCAAAGCCAAAACCCGGACCCGTCCCTGCAAACATTAATTATTAACATTTAACTTTTTAAAAGCAAGCAGAAAAAATAAGCAAAGAGAATACCATAAAATAAATTAAAATAAGAGAGTACATGACTAATAACAAAAATCTTGGAATTATTTTTTTGGAAGAAGATTGTTGAAGTTTTTACAGAGATCATAATACTGATAAAAACAGTCACAACTTTTAATTTAAGTGACTCTGTAACAACAGTACATCCACATATACTGATAAAAAAATTATCCCAACTTGTTACAACGACTTTGGTGACATATCTCTGCTGCATACGTCAACAACAAAATTTAGGGCAAATGTCACTATAAAGTTGTTAAACAGGAAAAGAACAGAAGCCAGCGTAGCTGATAACTACTTTTATTTTACAGTTCTTCCACTAAAAGTAGGGCTAAATTTTCATAAAAGATTAACTATATGACTATTAATAGCAAAATTTCCAACCACCCTACCAGTGGTGAACACTGGGCTGCTAAAGCTCCAAGATGGGTAGCTTCATTGGTATTAGCTGGGAAAACAACATCCTACATAATGACAGCAAGAAATTTTGATACGTTATGACAGTGCAGGTATTCATCAAAACAACATTTAAGTAGATTTAACTCAGAGAGTAAATGCTAAAACCATACCATGCCTGCTGGAGAACTAGCCATCTTCCCTATTGCATCCGTTGAAAGAGTTGCAACTTTTTCATTGCTACATACCAGAAAGAGACACATTGTCATGAGTTTATTCAAAGATAAAGGCAAAGAAATAAATAAAAAAGTAGAAACAGTTTGCCCTAAAAAAGATGATAATTACCAAATCATAAAACCACCAGTATCAAACATAAACTTAATATTTAGACCTTACCCATTAATGAGGCAATCAAGCAAAAGAGGATATATATTGTGCTCAACTATAAGACGTACTGCCAAAACAGCACCTTCATTCAAATTCTCCAGAAGGTAAGTAACCTGAAGACATTTGTTAAATTAATTAATTATATTGTCTGGTACTTAGATAAGTTTCAACTCCCTGAAAATTTCAATAAAATGACACAAGGAACAAGTGGACAGCAATTATATAATATGCCAAAGAAAACAACAATATTCTCTAATTAGGAACAATAGCATTCACCAATCTCAAAATAAAGCAGAGACTATATAAGAAATTTTTATACATACCGTTTTACATGCTAAAGATTTGACTTCGTGAGACTCTGCTGTCAGGCCAACTTGTATGAAAGGCTGAAGGGAGAGCAAAGAGAAAAATTTAAGAATCTTGATCCCAGAAGACATATAATATGCAAAAACAAAAACAAAACAAAAAAAGCTTCTTTATTTCTGAAGATTAATCGACTTTAGAAAGAAAAAAAAAAAGAGTAGAACAAAAGGCATGTATGGTTTAATTTCTTTTATTGCATTGAACCAGAGCAACATGTTCATCAACAGAGCATCCCCTATAAGCATTCTTATACATCATAATAAGCTGATGCAAGAGCAGACAAAGCTTTGAAATTTCATTAAAGGAGTAGTTGAATCCTAATCAAATTAATGACAATCCCTCTTTCATTTTTCACAAGAACGTGACTCAGTTAGCTACACAAATAAAGCCATACCATATAGTGGGGTATGAGAGAAGCACCATATTTTGTCTGGAATACCCTTTCCAAAGCAGCAATCAATGTACTTTCTAGACCAGGTACATCGGCTTTGGTTTGTAAAGCACTGCCATAGAGAAAGATAATCAACTCAGAAAGAGCTATAAGTTTCATGAACAATTTCGGTGACAGCTTCCATCATACAACAGTTACAGACTTACTCACACACACAAAACAAAACAAAACAACAAATGCACACTTGTTCATGTACCCAGAAACAAAACCTGAAATGAAAATGCAACAAGATTGAAATCCAAAGAAATAGAGCGCAAAAACTTAGAGAATAAGTTATGGGTAAAGCCCAAAAAGGTTACTTAAGAATGACAGGAAGAGGGAAGCGATCCAGAAAGTCCTTAGCTGAAGCGTCGTTCTGAAGACCTGCAAAAACAATGATATTTAGTTCAAAAGGTTGGCAAAAATTGCAATAAAAAGCGATTGTAAATGGTTACCACTAACCAGGGTAATTTGCGAAATCCGAAGCAGCTTGTAGTAGCTGAGTTGGCTCGTCCACCGAGAACTCCTCCATAGCTTAAAGCACAAGCAGTCGCAGTGAAATACTCTCTGTGTGTCTCTGAGAAAGAGAGAAAGAAAGGAGAAAGAGAGGCACCGACCGTGGCAAGCAATGGACTTCATGGAACCTGAAATTTACACGTGTTCTACCGACTACGGATTGGGCCAAATTAATAGCCTTTGGGCCCAAATGTATTCATCTAATAATGGAGTGTTGGGCTCACGTTTTTAAGTTTTTGTTTTTTCTTTCTGCTAGGCCATGTTTTTATGTTTGAGGATCAATTACTACAACAGTATACTATAACTATGATATATAAAAAATTGGATTTGCACATCTACAATCTATAAGAGTATAATTGGATAATAAAAAAGCCTACATCTACAATCTACTTTCTTCTTACAATGTGAGATGAGGATTTGGTATGCCTTTTTCAATATCATTCGCACAAAAAGTACTTAAACGTGTCTTTTTCAATGAGCTTTGTGTTGAATACTAATATCAGCTTACATCTTGTCACTTCAATATCAGTTAGAATAATTATTATAGTTTAAAAGCATGATTAATTGTGTTGTCCATAGGACACGAAAAACCTTTTTGTGCGTTTAGGTTTTATATACTTTTAAAAACCGATAATTTCTTCAATTTATCAACTCCTCGTCTTGTCTTTCTCCAAGACCATAACTCCCCATAGCATTGAAAGGTTTTATATATTTTTGCCTTCCTCATCGGTACTCCTCCTCCACCCATTGCTTTCCCTAAGACCATAACTCTATCTCTAGAAACCCAAAATGAGCCTCATTTATTCTCCTCCTTTGATTTTTTACTGATGCCTACCTTCTCCCTAACTTCCGAATCCTTCCCACCATCCTCCCCAACTACAGCATCCCCACTGAGAAAAGCACTTGAAGTAGCTGAATAATACGACCAAGAATAAGAAAATTTAGAGAGATTGATTAGACGGAGACAGATTTTGAGAATCCCATGAACAATTGTATATTTGAAAGAGGTGAAATATCTAAAATTTGAATCATTCTCTCTCTCTCTCTCTCTCTTGGGTGCTGCTATAAATTCTTATGGATTGCTGAATACATTCTTTGTGAAATGAATGAAAATGAAATGTTTGTGTTTTGTAGGACAAGCCTAACAAGTTTGGAGTTATCCACTGTTCCAATTCTAAGACAAAGCGATTTTGCTTTGACTGTATTGAAGGATGTTGACTGTTTTAATTTGAGTGAGCAAATTGTGTATATGCATAATTTTCATTTATACTCAATTTTAAAATCTAATTATGTATGTATTTGTACGAGTTTGGTTGAAAATTTTAACTTTAGTGAGCTTATTGTGTTTGCATTACTTGAGAGAGAGAGAGAGAAAGAGAGAGAGAGAGAATGAGGAAGTGGCGGTGGTGGAGGGAAGAGAGAGAAAGGTGAAGTGTCGTTGATTTGGGTGGTGGAGGGATGTAAGAGATGGCGGTGGTGTGTAGGGGGTGGAGAGAGTGGTGGCGCATTGGTTTTTGGCAACCCTAATATTTTCTTTTTAAAGTGAATGCATTGGGGACAAATGAATGGTTTGTATGCATGTACAAAAGTCAAATCAAAAGCATCAGTCGATGTTGTCAGATATATGTCATATCCATGCCCAAAAGTGTTGAGTTTAAGACATGAAAAAGTAAAATCGTGCCCCATGAACAATGGAAACTCCTATATAGGAAACTGACTATTTTAAAGTGACTGTATTGTGGCCATCAATATAAAGCACGAATAATTGTGCATTTTGCATTAAAGAGCACAAATAATACTTGTGCTCAAAACCAGATACTCTAGTAGTGTAATTTATCAACAAATTTCATTTTCATACGTATACATCCTGCAATTTTGTATCTAAATCTTGCCTCAATCTGTTAACCAAAAGTGCGCACCTTATACCCAAAAGAAAATAACATACAGTGAGTAAAATGAATCACCTCATAAGAACACCAAGTCTCCTTCCAAAGTGCCAACTTCGCGTGGGGTTTGAATTTACAAACTTTTCATGTTATCCTATAATGCACGAGGGCAAATACCCTTATCTTTTATTGGGCGTGATTCGTCGTAATCATGACTATGAATCACACACATAGGCAATGAAAAGACTCAAGGCAATGTCATTTGTAATGACTGAAAGTGATACCATTCGTAATGACTATAAAGGTCTTCTCCAACAGTTTTAACTCAAATTGTCATCCCTAGGGCTTCCTAACATACCATATAGCTCCCCAAACACTTACCCTACTCTAGGATATAACTTGACCACTTGAGCTGAACTTGTTGATACATCACAATCAAGTCACGATGGAAAGGAATCTTCTCTGTGATTTTTCCCCATCCCAAAACCCTTAGGCGCAGATCAACATAATCTCAATTATTTTGTACGAGAAACCATCCTTGCGAGTTAAAAGCTTTCACAGCTTGATGCAATGAAATCATACGCACGAGAGAGAAACCTGGATATATATGAACTAACACCACATTTCTCATTCATAAATTCCAAACCCCAGCTTTTGGTGTTTGGCCGTTTGTTGTTTGGTTGTTTTCTGTTTGGCTTCAAACCCATACTTCACCATCAGAAAAATTCATTACAAGAAAGTCTGAAAACTCAAACCAAACAGGGTACCCCGCGTGCTATGCCTATTTCCATGAACAAAACCCCAAATGGTCCCACGTACCCCCAGGCACCCTATTTCCAAATATGTCGCGGTACTCATTGCCTAGCCAAACATACACACATCAAAACCCCAATTTCAACCTTAATGTACCAAAACTGCTGACCGCATCCACCTTCATCACCACCGTTCATCATGGCCCTCCCCCAATGCCTGCCCTCCACCTGGCAGGAGATCAACTTCTGGCATGATTGCATTTGATACACTCAATATTTTTTGTTACATGTTTTTGTTTTTTCAAGCCTCTGACTCTCTCTGAGGTTTCTGCTGCTGCACCTCTCTGCATTTTCTTCCACAACTTAAATAATGGCTCTAAGAAAACGAAACCCAGATCCAAATTTAGCCCCCATTGTTATGACAGCAATTCTGCAAAGCAGCTAGCATATACCCCCATTTAATTTCTCTATCTTTTTTCTTTCTTTTATTTTCATGCAGAAAAAATAAATGAAAATGAAAAAGGGTGTTTGGCAGCCGTCCAAACAGTGAGGAAAAATTAAATATGCTGGGTTGCATAATGTGTTTGGCTAGGGTTTTAGATGGTCCCTGACCTAAGCTATAAAGCTAAAAAGAACACAAATGTAACAGAGAGTACTAAATGTGTCCATTCTTCTAGAGCACCAACCAGTGTCCTCAAGTTCCCCTCAACCCTAGAGATAGAGGGTATGTTCCACTCGTGAAAGGTAGCTATCTATGTCCACCAAAATTCAACCAACCATTAATGAATTGTTGGATGATGCAAGGTTTGTGACAGCTCAACCTTATCCTACAGAACCGATTGCTACACATCACAATAACATATAACACATGGAAATTGGTTTATGTTCTTGATGCATGGTTGTGTTAACTGATGATCTTGTCGGTAAGGTGTTGAATACCAGATTTTTCATATTATTTTAAGCTAAGATCTGCAATCTACGCAAAAATGTATCATTTAGAAAGTGTTTTTTTCGGGTCCATTTCATATTTAGAGAGTTTGGTTTCTCTTTATGTGCCATAAAAACCTACAATCGCTCAATGACACAACATGTCAGTGTAAGTTAGAAATCACCCACGTGTGCATAAACGACTATGGCCCATAATCCTTTATTCCGTACACATTTACTTTGTCATCTACCAATTTGGCTAATGCAACGGAAAGCACTCAAAATCTGTACATCTACTGTATATTAAATGGGGGCAAACCCGATGTGCAGAAACCAAATCCCAATTCACCGAGGTCCACATTGATCATAAACATCAAACAGTATATATATATATATGTCTAAAGTCGCTTTAAAGCATCAGAAAAAGCATATTGCATAACACCATTTAAAGCAAAGCAAAGCAAAGCAAGCCACATTATTAATATCAGAAAAAGCCACTGATATAATGATGATGATGATGATGCAGGTGCATCAGATCATCAGACTACCAGCCGGTCGCAACACTACCCCGATCAATTACCATAAAAACAAATATACCACCGCCACCCTGCATTTCCCACAGTAAATAAGCAACTTACTAATTTTACCTTCCAATTAAGTTAAAAAAACATCATCACGGTACACCACAGAGTCATAGAGTCGTCAGCATAATCATACACAGTAAATAAAACAAATAGAAACTACTTGAAAACGTGCACTGAAATACCCAAACTACCCCTATTACTGATTGCTTTCACCGGTCATTTTCCACGAAGTCTAAACGACCCTCAAAATTCAAAGGCATTCTGTCTTGTAGGACGTCCACATGCAATCCAGCTCGGTGGGGCCCACCGTCCTGGGCTCCTCCTGGTGAGGCGGAGGAGGCCAGTTGCCGGCAACATTAAAGCCACCCAAGTCGATCGTGGAGCCGCTGCCACCGCCGGAACTGCCGACGTGGACAGGCTGATGACCCGACATTGGGGAGAAGAAGAAGGGCAGCTGAAGATTCTCCTGCAGAGACCTGAGGCTTGGAAAAGCCGAGACGCCGCCGAAGCTTGGTGGCGGCGGAGGCTGGCCGTGAGCCAAGTCGAAACACGAGGAGGAGAGGTTGAAGCCACTGTTGGGGTTGGTGGAGAAACAGGACACGTGCTCCTTCGGGATTGGACTGTCGTAAGAGCAGCTGTCACGGTCGGTGAGGCCGGCGGTGTTCATATTTTGATATGGGGAAGAGTCGAGGAGCGGCGGGAGGGAGACGGAGGAGGGCGAGCTGGGTTCTGGGTAGAGACTGACACTGCTGGTGGAGCCGTTGCTCATTCGGGTCTTTTTGGAGCCGGATCCGTTTGTCGTCGACCCGCTGCTCTTCTGAAAAACCCGGGAAATGACCCACTCGTCCTGCACGTGTTCGAATTAATGCCAAACAGAGAACATTGTGAAACAAGTCAGCTTTTTAACACAAATTATTAGTAATGCCAGTTGCAGATTAGCAGAAGATTTTATGTAGGGTTTGATAAATAGGCAACAGAAGATGTACTTGATTTAATTTGTAATGTGGCAGACAAATAATGCATGCATTAATTCGAAATGTAGGTCTCAGAAGAAGCATTATCATAACGAAAATGCAATGTGTTCCAAAGTATAAAGGAGAGGACGCATTTCTGTTATGCATGTGTTTGACTGATGCTATGAAGGTACAGAGCCTATACCATAGAAGAGATGAAATCTAACGGCCATTACTAGATATTTCGTAATGAGATTATAGTGTACCGACAACCTTCATCAACTACTTTACCTAACCCTAACTACAAATGATATTAATTAAAGATCTAAATCTTACATGTGGAAATGTACGTTGAGAATAGCATGAGATCACTAAAGTTCCAAACTTTTTTAAAGAAAAACAGTAGATTAATCTATGTGCATGAGAGAGAGAGAGAGAGGACCTTGGAGCTCCTGGAGAGATAGTGGTAGGCGAATTTGCCTTCAAGGCGGTACTCATGCATGACCCAGTTGCTTTTCTCACCCTTTGGAGCTCTGCCACGGTAGAAAACCAAGGTCTTCTTCATCCCAACAAGAGCACAAGTCTTAGAGCTGTAAATCTCTCTGTCTTTCCCAGTAGCTTTCCAGTACCCAGCTTCGGTAGCTCTATTGGTTCTGAGCCCAGTTGGGTATTTCCGGTCGCGGAGGCTGAAAAAGTACCACTCTTTCTCCCCCATCTTTGCCTTAACTGCAAAAATTAATCAAAACCCAACATTCAGAAACCAATTAAGTAATTAATTGAAGTTACAGGAAGTATTGTAATGAACATGAGAATTATTTACCAGGGAGCTCCCATGGCTCACACTTGTTGAGGTCAACTTCAGCAATGGCCCGGCCAGTGAAGCTGCTGTCAAGGACCTTCTTGAGGAGATAGTAGGTGATGAGTTCCTCATCAGTTGGGTGGAAGCGAAAGCCTGGTGGCAAATGGGTGTCACTGCCGTGATCAAAATGACCAGTGAAGCTCATGATGTCCATGGGAACAAAACAAGCAAGAAGCTAGCTTGAAGTGAAAGAAGAAAGACCAAAGAGCTGTTCTAAAGAAAACCCAGAAGAGAATTTCAGGTCCAACTGTTAAAGAGAGTGGTTGTTGAGGAATATTGATGTCCGTTTAAGAAAGAGTGAAGTGGGAGGGGGAAGAGTTTGTTTGTCTTGTAGATGCAAGGGTTGGGTTGGGTTTGGGTTGAGAAATTGAGAGGGGGGGAGGAGGAAGAGTGTGAGATGGGCTTTTCATATGGAGTTGATGAATCTGAGTGGCAGAGGGAAAAGGCGATATAATAAGGTAAGGTATGATATGGCTGGAAAAATCTCTGTGTTTGCTCTGCTCTGTCCTCTTCTGTTCTCTCTCTGATCACTCTCTGCCATGGCCCTTATCATATCCATTACCTCCCTCTCTCTTCTCTCTCTTTCTATCTCTCTCTATAGGGAGAGAGAAAGAGAGATATTGTGAGAGAGATTGAGAGAGAGAAAGTGATGTATGTGTCTGAGGGAGTGGGCTCTGCTGCTGCTAGGGTACTCTGTTTTGAGTATGCGTGCGTGCGTGAGAAAGTGTGCAGGTATTCCTCTGTCAGTGAAGAAAATGAAACGGAGGGAACAGAAAGTAGTTTTATGAGAGGGCCCTTTTGAGTTTTGAGAGAGAAACAAACAAGCGCAAAACTTTCATTTTTTTTCAATCTTTTATTTTTTCAATCTTTTATTTTCACCATGTATCGATAAAGCTGTTGCATATCTCCCCATGTCAGCACAGTACATATAATAAATAATCCCATAGATACAGAGGTCACGGTAATTAAATACACACAACATCTATCTCTGTTAATTATTATATTATTTATCTACTCTTTTCTCTGCCAAATTTGAAGATCATAATCTAGCATACGAAAAAAAACTACAGCATGCAAGGCTTCTGGCATTTCTGCAAACCCATTATCTGTATTCGCATTCACTTTTTTCTTCCTTTAATCTTTTGAAGTTTAGGTAAAGAACTGGAGCTTTGGAAGTAAGAGAGTGAGAGAGAGAAAGATTGGATTTTGGTACACACTGACTTTTAAAACTGTTTGAGAGTCACCTTTACTGGTTGACACACATCACAATTTCATGCTAATTCAAGTACAACCACCGTTTGGCCCATAAGACAAAAATATTACACTCGGGAAGGGAAGTAGCTAAAAACCAAGGCTTGTAGATATATTAGATTTTTACCCTTTAAATCCTGCAGATTTGTCCTCCAAATCCAAAATTAGTAATTTCAACCCAAAAAAAGCTTACCACTTTATTATTACCCTTATAATTAATTTCATCATCACTGCACCAAGCGTACTCAATTTCTGATACCAAGCTGAAGAAAATGGCCAAATTTAGCTGTCTGCAGTGGAAGCAGGATTCTATAACAATCGTTATTTTTAATTTATAACCTCAATATTTTTAATTTTTAATTTTTGTTATAGTAAAAGATAGGTTAAAGTCGAGTGGGATTATCATTGTGGTTGTGTTCCTCCTACTTGGTACCTAGGATTGAAACTCGAGAGTTTCTTTTCTCCAAATGTAACCCCCAAAAAAAAAAGATTAGGTTAAAAATCTCAAAGGGGTTGCAATGTAATCACACAAAGCTCATGAGTTTCTGAGAGTCCTGACCTCATCTTTTATGCCATATTTACGATGAACGCTTTACAGTGTAGGAAAAACAAATGTTACTGGAAGTGGAAATTGGACATTTTTTTCCTACAGAAAAGAGAGAAGGGGAAGAAAAGAAAGGTAAAAACTGGAAGCTAAAAAAAAAAAAAAGTGAAAAGGAGCAGGAGTGGTTGGTGAAGTTGATTTATTGATTTTACACCTAAAAAATAAAATAAATAAATGGGGTGGTTCAAAATTCAACAGACGAAATGATTAAATTAAGCATGCAATGGATCGACTCAGCAATCCCATCCATCCATCCATCGATTCCATCCATCACAATCAGAGATTTCAAAAGAGAAGAGGGGTGGTGGGGGGCGAGGTGGGAGAGAAGAGATTGATGCAATGGGATTTTGACACATCATGCTCGGATTTTGAGAAACAACCCCACCCTACACAGGCTTTACATCAAATCATCTCTTCAATCTGCATGCTCGGGTCTCTCAATTCACACGCACACATTTTTTTATTTATTTTTTGACATTGGGGAACGGACAATATTTCAATTTGCAGCTGCTTAGATTTGCTTCCATTTTGCATTTTTTTCTAGTTGTCAAGGCGCTTCATAACAGTAGGGTTAACAGAAAAAGGTGGAAAATATCCCCCACGATCTTCTCCTTCTTTTGGCATCCTCTGTGACTTTTTTGCTTTATGGCTTGGGATTCACGGCTTCTCTTCTGTTGCTCTTTCTTTCTTCTTCCCCCGTTCGAAATGTCAAATGGACGGCCAAGCAGCAGATTGGCTCAGACGTTTTCTTCGGCCATTGTGACTATTACATCATGTTTGGGATTTGGGAACAAGTGAAATTTTTTATGGAAATTGACAAATTAGTGTATAATTTAATGCCACACGTTTCTTGAATTATGTTATGAGCACCAATTGTGTCACCCTCACATTTATTTACTTCGTATCAACTTTTGCAGCTTTTGATAAGGGGCCGTAAACAAGTATGTCATGTCCTGAATGTTTGCTCTAATTCTTCGATCACATTTTTCCTCCTTTGGCTTGTGGGAATGTCTTACCAAGTTCTTGCTTGGTGGTTCTTTTAGGTATTAAATATGATGAAAGTAAATTAGGTTATATGATTTAGGCCTATATTGTTGATGGATATAACTCTATTATATGGTATAAGGTAGCTGTATTTTATTAGATATAGTATATGGATATAGGGTTTGATAAGGTACTATGACTTGTAGGTACAATATATACTCATTAGGTATATGTATAGGTACTATGTGATAGGTATATTACTTGTGAATTATTCTACATTAAGCAAATCCCTATCGTAAAATAATTTCAAACATGCTTTATACCAATCTCGGTGGAGGAAGTCTCGCCGATGCCAAACCACCATCTTGGAAAAACAACACATCGGTTCTTTGAACAATGATTCAGTGTGACTCAATTTCGGTTAGAAAAAATTAAGGAGACAGGAGAATAGTGGAAGCATTGGAAAGTGAAAAATATGATTTAGGGTTTCTCACCCTAACTCTCTCTCTCCCTCTCTCTCTCTCATTAATTTTATTGGAGCATGAAACTCTTATATATATATATATTGATTGTACAATTACAGCACAAGAAGGCTTGCCAATACAGTGGTGAGGTGTTTCTCTTAAATTATGCATTAGTTGTGAACTAAGCCAGCCGATTCGGTTCGATTTACAGTTTGAAATGCCCAACCCTACTTATTAGCTATATGTTCAACTAGGTACTATGCTTTTGTTATATTATACTTGTTTGGTATATTCTATATTGTATGCAAGATATGGGATTGTCTCAATCTTAATAATTAATAATTTTGGCTTTACATGTTCAAATTCACATGAACCTTTCTCAAGCAAAACCATCCTAAGAAAAGAAACCCTAGCCGTGACCCATTTTGGGGGTCGGCCGCCTTCCTCTCTTCCCTTCCCCTATCTTGTCCTTCCCTCCCTTCCCCCTTTTATTTTGTGGTGTAGAAGCAACCATCGTGAAACGATGTCATCGTTGTGATAGTTGCTAGCATTTCCCCTATATATACAAGGATTTAGCTCCAATTGTCAGCCTTCAACATGAGTTTGGAGTTGCAATGACTAGAATATGTCCGGTTGCGTTGGGTTAGGGTTTATCCAGAATAGCGTTATAGCTCTCTTGAGGTCACTTGGGAGTGGGGACGAGCACAATTTCAAGTCAACTCGACTAAACTGCCCAACCTGATCATAGTGGGTTGGGTTGCCTTAAAAATGAGCGGGTCTTGGGTTCAAAAAATCATGAACCGTTATGTATGGATTAGGTTATAGGTTGGAACCAAAATTTAAAAGTAGGCTTAATTTTGAGTTAACCTGACTGAACTGCTCAACTCGATCACAAAAAGTTTGGGTTGGGTTGGGTTAGCCTAATAATGAGTAGGTCTTGGGTTCGAGAAATCATAAATCGCTATATATCGGGTTGGATTACGAATTGGGACTAAAATCGACCCAACCCAACCCATGCCCACCCTACCCAGGAGGATGTGGAGAACTCTTTAGGAGTTTATTGTTGTTTGTTAGTTTTATTTCTTTTTAGTTTTCGGCTTTCAATATGGACTTGTCGTTTCGACTGTTGTGCGCATGTCATTTTCCAAGGGATGAGAAATGAAAGATTCTTTTCCCACGTTTTGTCACATCCTGGGATCGGCTCCACCATAACACGATATTGTCTGCTTTGGGCCCCTCTCTCTGCCCTCATGGTTTTGTTTCTGGGAACTCACGAGCAACTTCCCAGTGGGTTACCCATCCTTGGATTGCTCTAGCCCCAACTGACTTAACTTCGGAGTTCCCATGACTCCGAAGCCAGTGAGCTCCCAAAAGGCTTCGTACTAGATGGAGGTGGGCATGTACATATAAGGCACATCACCCCTCTCTCCGTTGGTTGATGTGAGATCTTACACGTTTGGTAATGTCGGGAAAGTAACTGGGATATTTCACTTTGTTTCATTTCCCATGTTTGTTTTGAATAGGAATGGAATACAAAGTTTATATAATTTTTCAATTATACCCATATTAAATCAAATAAAAAAAAATGCATTTAATGATACATTGTAATTCTAAATTATTCATGGGGACAAAATGGTCATGAAAAATGTGCATTGAATATTGGCTCGTTTTTCCAAACTTTCCCATGATGAGGGAAAACAAAACTCAAGTTGAGAAGAGGGCTTCACTTTCCCCCATATTTTCTCATGTGCTAGGCAATCATTTCCTACGCCCGGATTTACCAAACACGGGAAAGCAATTAATTTCTCATCCCCAAGCCTCATTTCCCATGAACCGAACGGGGTCTTAAGGTAATTAAATTTAATTCTACACCATCTAATGACAAAAAAAACATAAATTAATCCATTATCAGCTCTTAAAAATGTGGAAGATACCAAATATGAAATATTAAAGTACAAGCGTATTTTGGGAAAAAAAAATACCTGTAAAAGATTAAACAGCAGCACAATATGAGTTGTAATATTATGTTGATGTGGATATTGCTATTCAATCAAATGGATGAAATCAATTTCACACCATTGTTAAATAATAGTTTAATCTTTTCGTGTGATTAAAATTCAGTTGCCAAAAGTCTTGGGATTAGGTTGTATATATTCCCTTCCAATTTGAAGGATAATAATGTCCATCCACGAACTATAGAAGAATTTATTTTTATATTTTGGATATAACACTCTTATGTTTTTCACATGAACACGCCGAAAAGACTAAAACACCCCAACAGAAAAAAAGAAAAAAGAAAAAGAAAAAGGACATAGTTACCGAACCCTCGTTTGAATCCAACCACAATCAAAGACTTATATTTTGGGATTTGGTTTGGGAGCTGAAAAAAAAAAAGAAAAAAAAAAAAAAGAGAAAATGATTTAGCCTCGTCTTGTAGTGGGGTTGGCATAAAAAACAAGGAGCGTGGATCGAGAGCGATCACGTTTGGGCTTGCGGATCGCGCGTGACGACAACGTGAAATCACCCCGCCGCCCTCCACCAACGGCGCTTAACTCTTTTAAAATTTCTTCGCTCCATCTGGGTCTGTGGGTCCCGCTCGCCGGCCCCAGCAGCACTAGTGGTACTGTGGTGCGCACTGTACGCAACCATTTTCCCCCGAACCCCACCTCGCCCCGAAATGCCCTGATTACAATAATCGCGTGTGTCAGTCGTCTCGTCTCAATAATGCCACCCTATATTTCCTGCGCCTCTGATTGCGACACGTCAACATCAGCTTGTGGGTCCACCGTACGTGTCCTCCCGTGGGGTTGGGTTTCTTTCGTGGATTCCATTATTTATCATTGCTGATGGGTGTGTTGTGTCTTCGGCCGCCTGATTTAAATGATATTGGGTTGGGGACATGTCCAAAATTTAATTTTGTACCTTGCAAGTTACAACACCACACAGTTGCTTGCTTGTCCAACTTCTCAAGCTTAGGCATATCGTTAACAAAAATAAATTCATCAAGCATTAAAATTGTAAATTCATGTATTCTGATTGTCTTCTATCTAATTGTACGAAATATTTATTCCAAGGTACCCCACAAATGGCTTTAACAACGAATACCTCAAGTAACAACTGTTGTAGTAGTGGTGAATTCATGAATTTTTCATCTGTGTGGGATATCCGATTGTCGGTGACTCCAATCTAGGACTCAATTTCTTTCTTTTACGGATGCAATTGCATTCACGAATCACTATATGCATATAGGAAAGAAATTTCATTGTTTTATATGTTTCCCATAGTGAATGGATTTTTGTTTCTGTATTTTGCATTTTGTTGACTACAAACAGTAAGATAAGTTTCAAATAACGCTCTATAAAATGGGAGATTCTTCTGGACCCAAAAAAGAAAAAAAAAAGGGGTAAAAACTTGGGATGAAAAGCCGCAAAAGGGAAGGGGAATTGAAACAAAATTTTGCATATCTTTTTAGATGGATTGTGACTCACATCAGTAGTCTTTTACAGAGTCCTTTTCGTTTTCCTTGAGTCCAAACAAGACTTTAAATGAAAAAAAAGCATCAGGATTTCGAATGAGAGTGGTATATCTATATGCAGGCGGTTTGAGGCACTTTTAAGGTTTGGGTTGAAAATCATACCAATCTCTCTATGATTCTTAGCAAGAAAGTGATTGAAAATGCATGCATGATGCATTATTCCATCAATCTATCCTGCCCACAAGTAATTCTACTTTGGGTCGCTTTCTATCGCAGGAAAAATACCATTTTGTCACATGAGGTTCCAAAATTGTCGTAACCCTAGTAGTGCTCGTGATCTTGCTTGCTCATATCATTCACCAAAATTTACTCTAATTTTTTAAAATTCCCTTGGGAAACAAAGACTCACACCAAAATTATTAATATTTTGCAACTTTCATTTTTATGTACAGGCTTTCACCGTTCAAGTTATTTATTTTGATCTTTTCGGGCCTGCGTACACACACGTGATTTCTGTTTGTAATTGAACTATTTCCGTTATATTAAAAAAAAAAAAAACTTCCATTTTTATCTTAGGCCGGTGCATATTTATCATGATGATTGACTTTTTATTCATGAAACTTTGGTTCACTGAGTTCTTATGGAAAATGCAAAATTTTCAGCCAAATTCCTTGGAAACTGATTAAACAACTTTTTCTTTTTTTGTTGGTAATTGAGTGATTAAAACTTGACGTTGCATGCATGAATAAGATCAAAATATCAAATCAATTTTCAATCAATCCGGTTGTCCTCAAAACTAAAAAGCTTAGCATTTGTCAACGCCTAGAGGTTAACACGAGTGAAATCTTGATGCGTAAAAAAGAGGTGTGATGGACGGTTCAGATGAGACCAGCACTAAACAGGTGTGATGCTTTGTGGGGCCATTGAAATATATGAAGATAGGGTTGAATGCTACATGGAGGTGATGTTTGATTTTAAATCGATTTGATATGGCATTGTGTTTTGATTTGATCCACTCGATTGGAGGCCATCATGAGATTCATGACTGTTTGTTTTGTTTTTGGGATCACATGACGTGTCCTTCGTTTTTTATTTATTCTTGTAAATTTAAATTTAAATCAGAATCAAGGGAGTTTCGGGCCTGGTATTGTTATTCCATTGTTTATGGCCCTGGTTTGGGTTCGAAATCCAGCGTATTGAGCTCTGTACTTATAAATTTGGAGCCCCTCATTCATTGAAGAAGCAAAAGTTTCATTCTCTCATTTGTGGAACGTTTAATTGAGGAAAAACTATAAATCGAGGAACTTAGACATGGTAATTAGGGAATTAAAATCGGATCAACTATTTTTCTAGTTGATTACATTTCTGATTGTAATGGTATTTGATTATGAATATTAGCGTGGAAACCACATAATTTTTTATTCCTTTTCTGTAAGGAAATTGTGTTTGAAGAATTCGATGGATGAATAGTTCATACCTTGGCAGAAGAGCGGTTTTCACCTTTAGATAGAAGGTTTCGATACACTGGGTCTATTGAGAAGTTTTTTGGTGTTATCGAAAACCACGACATGATGCTGCCAATCCACTTATATACCATAACACGTAATATATATATTTTTTTTTTTGCCAACCGATGAGAAAATATTATTAAAGACGAATAGTAAGGTTTACATCACTAGCAAGAATATCAAATATCCACTCAGGCCATAAATCATCCCAAGTATGGATACCACCAACTCTAGACACAAAGGCCGCAATTTTATGCGCTGCCTTGTTACAAAGACGAGGAGCATACATGAAGACACACTGCTGTAAGTGCACCACCAGCTGCTTTATGTCAAAAATAATGGCTTCCACAGAAGTGTCAATCTTCCAATCCCCACAAAGCATACGAATAAGTAGAAGAGAATCAGATTCAACCTCTAGCTTAGATAAACCACCATGGACACAAGCCATCAGAGCTTCTCGAATGGCCTCAGCCTCCATCACCAATGCCGATGCACCCCGCATGTTTCCTTTGCCACCAGCGTGAACCATCCAACCAAATGAATCTCGGACCACCCACCCTACCCCGCCCATCTGTGACTGCGACACCCAAGCAGCATCACAATTAACTTTGAACATCCCATACGGTGGTTTTCGCCACGAAGTCACCGGCTCCGCTTGAGCTTCAGGCGGACGCGGTAATGAATTGATGAGAGGCTTGATACGCATTTGAGCCGTTCTGAATTCTTGAACCTGGTTTTGATAACACTCCACCGCATCCAGGGGATCAATCCTCTTCCCTTCAAATACCGCTCCATTCCTAGTTTTCCATATCCTCCATAATCCAAATGCACAAACCTGCAAAATATCTCTACAGTGTTCCTCCTGCTCGTATTTCTTGAGTAAATGTTCCCAACAGCCACTAAAATCCTCTCCCAAAATTTGACATGGGTCCAATTGTAAAGGAGAAGCAAACCATAGCACTCGAGCAAACTCACATTTAAAGAAAAGATGTACCTGGGTTTCGGTTTCCTGCCCACACAAGGCACATGTAGTGTCGACATCAAGTCCCCGGTGCCGTAAGTTTTCCTTCACCGCTAGAACATTGCGGCAACATTTCCATAGAAAAGTTCGAATTTTAGGCGGCACCTGCACTCCCCAAATACTTTTCCAAATATGTCGTTGTGTATCTCCTTGACTGGTTTCACCTTCTGCTTTTCTGCCTAGCTCCCCGTTCCGTCGTAAGGTAAGTGCCACTTCATATCCCGATCTAACAGTATAGACCCCATGAGAATTAAAATGCCAAATCTTCTTATCTGGACATCCCCATAGGCTAATGGGTATGGTAAATATACATTTTGCTTCCTGGGGGTTAAAACAGCAACCCACTAGCTCCTTATCCCAACATCTCATATTCTGATCAATGAGCTCAGATACCATCAGCGGCATGTCAGAATGCCGGGAGTGAACCATGGAAATAGCCGGTGTGGGCAGCCAACGGTCGTGAAGAATACGAACACTGTCCCCATTTCCAATACGCCAACGAAGCCCCGCCTCTAAAATCCTGCGACCTTGCAGAATACCTCTCCAGCCCCACGAGACCTTTCGACCACACACAACATGCATAAAATCAGATTGAGAATAATATTTCTCCTGTAGGAGCCTGGCAAGTAAAGACTCCGGATTCTTAAGTATACGCCACCCAATTTTCGCAAGCATAGCAAGATTAAAGCAAATGAGGTCACGAAAACCCAGACCCCCTGCCTTTTTAAATTGACATAATTTCTGCCAACTCACCCAATGAATCCCTCTACGATCCGACTGCCCTTTCCACCAAAAATTAGCAATGTCCATTTCTATCTCCTTGCACAAACTGACCGGGAGTTTAAAACAAGACATAGAAAAATTTGGCATAGCCATAGCCACCGCCTTAATTAGCACTTCCTTTCCAGCAAGAGATAAATATTGCTCAGACCATCCCATAAGTTTGGATGCAATACTTCTACGCACCCCTTCAAAAACCTGTCGTTTAGAAGCACCAAAATCTGCATTTAACCCCAAGTACTTCCCAAAATTGTCATCTTGCCGAACTCCCAAGATATTTGCAAGTCTACCTTTCAGTCTTGTGGGGCATTTCTTACCAAAGAAAATAGAGCTCTTGTCAAAATTAATGCACTGACCAGAGCCCTTCGCATAATAGTCCAATATGTGCTTTAGACAATAAACCTCTTGTTCATCAGCGTGACAGAATATGACAGAATCATCTGCAAAAAATAAATGGGAAATACTGAGCCCATGGGGGCGGAGCTGAAATCCATGAAAGGCTCCCCTCTCTTCATGATGCTGAAGCAGAGCGGACAAGCCCTCCGCGCAAATTAGAAATAAAAATGGGGATAAGGGATCCCCTTGCCTGAGACCCCTGGAAGGTACGATCAGTCCAGTAGCCTCCCCATTAATCAATATACTATATGTAACTGTTGATATACACTCCATAATCCACTGACAAAAGGTGGGAGCAAAGCCCAGTTGTCTCATCATTGCGTCAAGAAAGATCCATTCTACCCGGTCATAGGCCTTGGCCATATCTAATTTGAGCGCCAACCCTGAACCTCCAGTACGACTCTCAGACTTCAAGGAATGCAAAATCTCATGCACAATGAGGATATTATCTGTTATTAACCGGTCCTTCACGAAAGCCGACTGGTTGAAACTCACCACCACCGGTAACACCTTCTTTAGACGTAGTGTTAAAATCTTTGAAATAATCTTATAAACAATGTTGCAAAGAGCAATAGGCCTCCATTGTGTCATCATTCTCGGATTACCAACCTTTGGGATCAAAACTATATGAGTATGGTTGAGTTTTTTGTGTAAACGCCCTGAGTGAAAGAAGCTTTTCACCATTCCAATAATATCAGTCCCAATAACATCCCAAAATTGATGGAAAAACCTCCCAGTATAGCCATCTGGGCCAGGAGATTTAGTGGGATGTAGTGATTGTACAGCCAACCAAATTTCATCAGAAGTCATCTCCCGTAATAAAGCTTCATTATTTTGCGCAGTAACCTTTTGATTAACACAACCAGTAATTTCCGAGATGTTCGTAGGGTGGCACGAAGTAAAAATATTCTCAAAGTAGTCAGTTGCAATTTGCTGAATAGCCGATGTACTATCACACCAAAGCCCATTGGTATCCTCCAAACCAAGAATCCTGTTGGCCCTTCTTCGAGTTACCATTTTAGAATGAAAAAATTTTGAATTCTTGTCACCTTCATTGAGCCATTGTACCCGCGATTTCAGTTTCCAATAAATTTCTTCCTCATGAAGAGCCTCTTTAAGTTTATTTTCCATATGCCGAATAGACTCGCAGTGGAAATCTGGAGCAAGATACGCCTCACACAACTCCTTACGTAACATCTCAATACTAACCTTCGAACTTCGCCATTCACTCCGTCTCCACTCCAACAATCCTCGCCGTACCCACCGTAATTTTTCTGTCACTTGTATCCCTCTAGAACCATGAAAGCGGCGTGCCCACCGCTGCTTCACTACCCCCCGGCATCCCTCAGCTTCTCCCCACCGAGGATCATAAATGAAGCGTTTACGCCATTTAGGTGTGGAGACTTGGGTATGGAGCAATAGCATCATATGGTCAGAACCTGGAACTGCAAGATGATGTAGTGTCGCAGCCGGGAACATAGCAACCCATTGATCTGTGGCTAAACCCCTATCTAAGCGCTCAAAGATTGCTCCATCTTGCCGGCGATTGCGCCAAGTAAAAGGATGCCCCACATAGCCTAAATCTAGCAAGTGAGTATTGGCAACAAAATGACGAAAGTCCTGCAAACTTCGCTCAGATCGGGGGAGCCCACCGTTCTTTTCTGTTACCTCCAAAATATCATTGAAATCACCCATCAAAAGACAAGCATCTTTACTACGTTGCACCCTTTCTTGGAGGGCTTGCCATTGGGAACGTCTAATGCGATCATCAGTGCTCGCATAAATCGCACAGAAGCGCCACAAAGCTCCTGAAACATCATCTTTTATAACTACCTCGATGAAAAAATCAGCATACTTACACAAAACCACCTGTTGCATGTCTTTCCAGAATAAACAAAGTCCCCCACTCAAGCCCCGTGGCTCAACAGCATGCATGAAAGACATTCCTAACTGTCGTTTGAGATATCCATAGCGAGTGCTTCGATTTTTTGTTTCTAAAAGCACCACTATGTCAGGAGTTTGGAGCCTCACCTGCTCCTTAAGGCTTGAAACTGTCAGAGCACTCCCGATACCCTGACAGTTCCATACGATAAGCCTCATAATTCTCGTGGAGACCCATTAAGGCTGGTCTCCTCCACCTGTTCCATTTGATTAGTAGCAATAAACCTCCGATTCAGATTGCTTCCCTCTCCAACCCCATCTTCTAAAGTCACAGGAAGCTCTCTACAGACTCTTTTATCTGCAATGTTTTCCTCTGTCTCATTGCGTCCCCTTTTACCCCAATACTGCCCATGGGTCACCTCTTGTTGTTGCAAGTGACAGATAAGGGGACCAAGATTGAAAGGATCAGAGTCTTGGGTCAGTGGTCCATGCGAAACCACTTCCTCCAGCCTATCTACTTGAAAACCCTCCCCCGTAGTATCCAAACGCTCGCCGCCTTCCATGTTGTTACGCAGAGACAAAGTCACAGCATTTAAATCAATAGCACGCCCATCTTCAGCAGAGAGTCGAACTTCCTCCCCTAGTATGGAACTATTAGAAGGCCCATCATGAATCAGATTATCCTGGGAATTCCCCAATTGCTGCCCACCAGCCCCTTGGGCCAAAAGACCCAGTTCCCATGCTGCTTCCCGCACCTGCCGACGACGTGCGGCCTCATCTCGCTCAGCACCAATCTTTTCCTGTAAGGAGGGTCCGAGTGGTGTAGTCCTACATGGTAAAGACGTAGAGTCCACTGAACCGCCCCCTTGTCCAGACCTCCAATTATCGCTATTAACCCGGTCCCATCTATCGTTATTACTTGGATTTTGATGAGGAGAGAATCTCCGCCTGCAAGAGCTACTACCCACCATCTTTAGTGCGGGGTCAGAGGTTAAAACTTTAGGAGATGAACGCCCAGGCCTTCGTAATTGGCGCCCCCTAAGATCCTCACTCGCATCTAAGCCAGTGAAAGCCAACAGTTGCTCTTGTAAGACTTCGGGTGCACCATGTGCGACATCCAATTTCTCCACACAGCTTCTACTTGGGTGCCCCATGCATCCACATATCAAACAATACTCGGGAAGAAATTCATACTTAAAAGTCACCCATTGTGAGCCTTCATCAGGGAAATCAATGAAGGATCCTCGCATTAGGGGCTGCTCCACTTCCATCCGGAGCCGAACCCGTAGAAAGCGTCCAATACACTCCACTCCGTCCACTTGATCCAACTCCAATACCTGTCCTATTAAAGACCCAATCTTCCTAGCCACCGCAGTAGTCATGTTAAGAAGCGGTACTCCATGGATTTGAACCCAAAAAACCGCTGTCGTCAAGTCCACCTCACGCGCATCTATTCCCGGCCGGGTCTCTGCCATCATAACCAAATTATCCCTGTAAGTCCATGGCTCCATATCAAGGACTCGAAGCTTGTCTCTCAGATTCGTAAACCTAATCAGAAAGGTACGAGGGCCAATTTCCTTGATAGAAACTCCATCCTCCCCCCTCCAAAGGCGAGAAAAAACCCCAACAAAACCTTCCCTATGAACTGCCTTATGAGTAAAGACCCGCGCCACCAAGGTATACTGAGACCCCTTCAAGACATCAATACACTCCCCATCCTCAATTCGTAGCCCTCCACGCTCCTTGTCCGACAAGCGCAGATGAGAGCCAAAACGCTTCTCCAACTCGTCCATCAAGCCAATCTCAATTTGTGGGACGTATTGCACCAAAGAAAAACCCCAACCAGTGCGTCTACGCAGTGACAGTTCCCAGTTGTCGTTCCTTTCACGTTCTACCAAAGAGCCTCCACAAAGACGCCCACAGATAAGCCTTTAGAAACTCAGAATCCTAGCCGTTGTATTGCAAAACCCTAGTCGCCGTATGCAGAACCCTAGTTGACCCACCTCTCCTTGCGAGAGACGTCCGTAATATATTAACAATGTCGTAGGTTAATGTTATGCCATGTAAATTAGTAACAAGGCATAACGGTGTGATCGTGATGGCCGTTGAACAATCCATGCGGACCTCGGTAACTCTAGGATGCCCTTAGTTAAGCGGGTTGCTTTGCCAGTCACGCTCTTCTTTGGGCTTTTGTATCAGGCTAGAATGGAGCCTCGCTTGTCCCATGAGGGGGTTGACTTGATGCCTTCGTGGGTTTTCTCTGTTCCCTGTATCTTTTAATGTTTTGGGCTAGACTTGGCCTGCTCCTGGTGCGGGCTCTGCTCTGTTCCTTGTAAGGCCTCTCTCTTTTTTGAGCTACGTATTCGTTTCTATTCTAGCGAAAGCCACTCTAGCGTGTCTTTTTTTGGACGAAGCCATTTTTTAGCGTGTCATCTCCCTAAAAAAATACCATCTTTTAGTTATGCAAAATTAAGTACTGATGAAGTTTGTTATTTGCTTGCAGAAGAAGAACCAGCAGAGCGAACCCAACTTCCAATTTCATAAAGATGAAATCTTTGGTGAAAATTGTATGTGGGTGTTGATTGGAACCGTCGGTTCTACTCAGTTTCTGTGTTTAATTGATCCTTATGTTGTTGGATGATGTTTGTTTTTATGTCCTCAGGAGTCAGGAGCATGTTATTGGCCAAGTCAAGCTCATCACTCTGCACCAGGAACTTTCAGATTATAAAAATGGTGGCTAATCGTTAGGAGCTTAATGCAGCCATCAACATTTCTGGTATTTTTACTTGAACCCCATTTTCTCTTCCCATCTTATTTCAGTTTGATTTTTAGCTTGTTTGTTGGTCATTTTTTTATTGTCGCTCTCAATAATTTCTGAGTTTGAATTTGAATATTCTGCTTTGTGCATGGACTAAGCTTATGAATAAAAAAGATTGAAATTGTAATGAGCTAGGCAAGAGCATGCGCTGTATTTTGACATTTTCTTTGAGTGAAAGTTTATGAGTGAGACACAGTTGCACAAAACTTATTACATTTTCTGTATCTGAGTTCACAGATGATCACTAAGTCTAAGATCAATCTTTGGACAATTTTAAACGACATTACGATGATGTATAATATAAAGATTACAAAGAAAGTGCCAATTCCCAAAATAATAGAGATACCTTCACACCAACACCAAGAATGGCGTTATCGAAAAAGTCACAACAACATTAATACTCATATAAAAGAGATAAACGTTGAGTGTTGTGGTCCTGAAGCAGTCATACATAACATGGTTAAAGAGGAGAAAACAGTATACAGTGAAAGAAGCCTTTCTAAAGAAAATAGTTAAAACTTCATAAAGTATTTACAACATGAACACAACAATGCTGTCAACTATTAAATGAACACAATTGAAAGATAAAATTCCAAAATATTTTAATACAGTTTATCACAATTATTAACTTAGACTTATCGTGGAGACCGAAATGTTGTTGATGGAGACGAATTTTGTTGTAGAAGATGGGGTAAATTATGAGGAGTCGGTGTTATAACCGCGTCGTGAGACTCAGTTTGACCTCTTTCAGAACTAGTAGTGTCAGTGGTCACCGTTGAGAGTGATGTTGGAGGAGCAAAAGAGGTGGCCACCGGCATCTCGGATGGGAGAATGGGCAATGGAACCTCAAAGTTAAGCACTTGGATCGCTTGTCGTATTGAAGGTCTGAATTTATAATCCGGATGAGCACACCACAACCCAACAATCATCAAGCACTCCATTTGTTTCTCATCAAAATGTCCACAAAGTTTTGGATCGGCTGCTTGAATAAGTGTGCCTTCTCCGTAAAGCTCCCACACCCACTCCACCATTTCGATTTGGCTACTTTCTAAACTGAGATCGATGGGTTTCCTCCCACAAGCAATTTCCAAAGCAACAACTCCAAAGCTGTAGATATCGGATTCCTTGCTAGCCTTTCCTGTGGCAACGTATTCCAGAGCCATATAACCCTTGGTTCCAGCCACAATTGTTGTTTGTGACTGTTTTCCGTGGTCCACAAGTCGAGCTAACCCGAAATCCCCAAGTTTCACATTGAAATTTGAATCCAACATAACATTGCTGGACTTGATATCCCTGTGGAGCACACACTGTTCCCATTCTTCATGTAGATAAAATAACCCAGAGGCCAAACCTTGAGCAATACTGTATCTTATCTGCCAAGTTAACAAACCTTTTTCTTTGAAAAGATGAGAATCTAAACTGCCATTGGGCATGAATTCATAGACAAGCATGAGTTCTTTTTTTTCATGGCACCAACCAATGAGTTGCACCAAATTCCGATGCCTTAGTCTACTAATGATCCTCACTTCTGATGCATACTCTTTCAATCCTTGTTTAGATCCGCTGGATATCCTCTTAACAGCAACATGTGAGTTTAAGTCTTTTATGAAGCCTTTATACACGCCTCCAAATCCTCCCTCTCCAAGCTTCTCTCCCTCCTCAAAATTTCTGGTTGCTCGAGCCAACTCGCGGTAGGAAAACTTCCTTGGGCCGGTGCCCTTTTCAAGTTCCTCATGAATAAAGCTATTAGCGAAAAGATTCTCATCATGTTCCCCTGCTGCTTTCCCCTTCTTCCAAAAAATGAGCCAAACCAAACCCAACCCAGCAACCAAGATTAGGCACCCACCAACACCCAAACCAATTGGGAGTCCTATATTGGCATTCGCATTTCCTGACTTGGGTTCATCAACCAGAGCAGTTGAAGTAAAATTCCATGAGACAATCTTATGCACAGCAACCTCATTATCTGTTGCAGCAGAGAACCCAACGATGACCTAATCCGGCAAGTATTGTTTCAGATCAACCATGTAAGAAAGATAATTGATTACCTCAACTTGGGTACCATTTGTACCATTTTGGAAACTTGTGAAGGCAACACTGAGATTTTTTGAGCTAGAGTTATAACTAATCCGAGCACTGTTTTGTTTTCCTTCCTCAATACCATTCCAAGGTATGGTAATATTAGACTTGAGAGAGTTGACGTCAATACCAACATGATCGCCGTCAGGATCCTTGATGGTTGGCACTGGATTCTTGAAGATATCAAACTCCACTGCCACAAATGGATACTGAGTCCTTGAGATGTCTCCAGGGAGGTATTCGACAGGGAGGCCGAGGTTGCCACCACCTCCTGTTGTGCTGTTGAGTAAGGATCCATTTGGCGCAACAAAGAACACCATCCCGTCAGCGTGGCCTGAATCTATTATGAATGCGAAAGTTGTGGTAAAATCAGCTAGTTTTCCAGTGGCATTTTCCCGGAGTAGGAAGGGCTCACGATAGGTGGCTCGACCGACGTTCCCATTTTCTCCGGGGCTTCTGGTGAGTCTGATGAGCTGGCTGCCAATATAAGCTTCTCCCTCGAGGGATATGTTGTTGGTGCCATTGGAAAAGCCTGGGAAGTTGAAGGTTAAAGGAGTTGCAAGAGGGCTGAACAGAAAGAAGAGGAGGGATAGAAGAAGGTTTGGTGATTGGAGTGCCATATCTAACCCTTTTGCAGAGACTTTAGCAAACAAGCAATTGAGTTTTTAGCTTGACATGGTATTAATGTATGTTTAGTTGCATTGAGTTTTCAGTTTGACGTGGTATGCAATAAAAATATACACATGAAATTTAGACTCTTTTGAATCTTGTATTTTGTTGTGTTATAGGTTTTGTTGTTTGCAAAGGTGACTTTTCTTAATTCATTGTCATATTCAAGTAGTGGTTGGTCAATATTTAAGAGAGTGGTGATGATGGGAGACCAATGACCATGGTGACGGTCTAAAATTTCTCTGTCTAATTTAAAGAATGGCCAGCTCATGTGGTGTGGCAGGTGAATTTTTTTTGTCCAAATTCATTGACAGTTGACATTTTGAAGGCTTGAGTTGAGTTTCATCACCCCGTTTTGTTTTGGTCAACATGGATAAAAGAGATAAGTTGAGATAGAAATTTTTATGCGCTACTGTAACGGTCCCACTTGAATGCCTTGATATTAAAAGTAAAAAATATGAAATGGATTAACGACATTTTACCCCTACAGGTTTGGGGTCGTTATCGAAATAGGTCACGAGGTTTCAATTTCATCAATATGAAACTCAACATTTTAAAATCTAACCAAATTACATATTCGTTCAACTTCACTGTTTAAATTTCTGTTAAATTGGTGATGTGGCAAGTAGGGTGCCGCTTTTTTGCTAATGTGTGAAATTTTTAAAAAAAAAAAAACCAAAAAAGAAAAAGAAATTCCCCCCAGCCTTAACAACCCCTCTCTCCCCCAACCCCTCTTTTCACACATCATTGCCTGGTGTAGAGAAGACAACGGAAAAAGTAAGAAAGCTTTTCCTACACTTATATTTTTTCCAACAAACAAACAGAAGAGAATGAATGTCAATGTGGATGATTTAACAGACATCCATCACTATGTTAATGTCAAAGAACCAGATTTTATGTATAATCCAAACATTTGTAGTACTCTACATATATATCAGTTTAAAGATAGCGAAATGCTACTCCGACTCCCTGTTTGTTATCCTGCACTCTTTCAGCATTTGTCTTTCTGTGTTAGTATATCTGCCTAAAGATTTCGTCCAAAAAAAAAAAAAATCTGCCTAAAGATATATCTCAAAACACTTAAGTTGTAAACAAATAAAATAATTACAACATAATTACACCAATATGCTGTGAAGTACCTAAGTTTAATGGGATATAATACGAAGTAAATTACAAAAAACTTTGAATATATACATGTCTATTAAAAATTATTAACTTAGGCTTATTGCTCACGCTTCAGTGTTGTCAATCGACTAGACTTGTGCTTCAGTGTCGATGGACAAGAACTGTTCTTCAGTGTCGGTGGACAAGAACTGTGCTTCAGTCTCGATGGACCAGAACTGGGTTGTAGGAGATGCGGTGAGTTGTGAGGAATTGGTGCTATAACCGTATCCTGACAAAATTTGTGCTTCAGTCTCGGTGGACAAGAATTGTGGTGTAGAAGATGGGGTGACTTGGAAAGAATTGGTGCTATACATATAGCAGCCTGACTCAGTTTGACCTCTTTCAGAAGTAGTAGTTTGATTGGACAACATTGAAAGTGATATTGGAGGTGCAAAATAGGTGGCAACTGGCATCTTTGATGGGAGAATAGGCAATGGAACTTCCAAGTTAAGCACTTGAATCGCTTGTCGTATTGAAGGTCTGAATCTATAATCTGGGTGAGCACACCACAACCCAACAGTCATCAAGCACTCCATTTGATTCTCATCAAATTGTCCATAGAGTTTTGGATCGGCTGCTTGAATAACTTTCCCTTCTCCATAAAGCTCCCAAACCCACTCCACCATTTCGATTTCACTACTTTCTAAATTGAGATCGATCGGTTTTCTCCCGCAAGCTATTTCCAATGCAACCACTCCAAAGCTGTAGACATCTGATTCCTTGCTAGCCTTTCCTGTAGTAACATATTCCAGAGCCATGTAGCCTCTAGTTCCAGCTACAATTGTTGTTTGTGACTGTTTTCCATGGTCCACAAGTCGAGCTAATCCAAAATCACCAAGTTTCACATTGAAATTTGAATCCAACATAACGTTGCTGGACTTGATATCCCTGTGCAGCACACATTGTTCCCATTCTTCGTGTAGATAGAATAAGCCGGAGGCCAAACCTTGAGCTATTTTGTATCTGATTTGCCAACTTAACAAGCTATTTATTTTAAATAGGTGGGAATCTAAACTGCTGTTGGGCATGAACTCGTAGACGAGCAGTAGTTCTCTTTTTTCATGGCACCAACCAATGAGTTGCACCAAATTCCGATGCCTAAGTCTACTGATAATTCTTACTTCTGATGCATACTCCTTCAAACCTTGCTTAGATCCATTGGATATCCTCTTAATTGCAACATATGAGTTCAAGTCTTTTATAAAGCCTCTGTAAACCCCTCCAAATCCTCCCTCTCCCAGCTTCTCCCCCTCATGAAAATTACTCGTTGCTCGAGCTAACTCCTTGTACGAAAACTTCCTCGGGCCAGTTCCCTTTTCAAATGCATCGTCAATTAAACAGTTGACAACAGGATTCTCATCACTTTCCCCCACTAGCTTTTCTCTTCCGAAGGATGAACATGAACCAAACCAAAGCCAATCCACCAGCCAAGATAATACATCCACCAACACCCAACCCAATGGGGAGTCGTACGTTGGAAGTTCCTGACTTGGGATTAGCACTGGGGCTTGGCGGAGGAAATACTTGTGTGTTGTTCATTGTGGTCTCATCAACCAGAGCTGTTGATGTGAAATTCCACGAGATGATCCTATGCACAGCAATGTCATTACCCGTTGCAGCAGAGAATCCAACAATGACCCAATCCGGCAAGTATTGTTTCAGATCAACCATGTAAGAAAGATATCTGATTATCTCCACTTGGGTGCCATTTGTACCATTTAGAAAACTGGTAAAGGCAACACTGAGATTTTTTGAGCTAGAGTTATAACTAATCCAAGCGCTATTTAGTTTTGCTTTGTCAATACCACCATTCCAAGTCGTGGTAATATTAGACTTGAGAGAGTTGATGTCGATTGCTACATGATCGCCCGGGGGATCCTGGATGCTTGGCTGTGTATTCTGGAAGATATCGAACTCTACTGCCACAAATGGATACTGAGTTTTAGACATGCCTCCTGGCAAGTCTTCAACGGGGAGGCCAAGTTTGCCACCACCCCCTATTGCAATGTTGACTAAGGATCCATTTGGGGCTAGGAAGAACACCATCCCGTCACCATGGCCGGAATCAATGATGAAAGTAAATGTGAGGTGAAATCGGCCAGTTTTCCGGTGGCTTTTTCCTGGAGAAGGAACGGTTTGTGGTAGGTTGCTCGACCGATGTTCTCAGCCACTTTAAGCTCTTCGGGTTTTTGGTGAGTTTGATGAATTTGCCATCAATATATGCATCTCCCTCTAGGGATATGTTGGTGGTGCCATTGGAAAAGCTGGGGAAGTTGAAGGTTAAAGGAGTTGCAGAAGGGTTTAACAGAAACAAGAGCAGAAGGAAGGATAGAAGCTTTGGCGAGTGGAGTTGGATGATCCCGTCCCCAAAGTTATTAGCAACCATTTCAAACTTTTTGTACGTGCAGAATTGTCATCTAATGGTTGTGCAGATCGTATGCAAGGTTTCCTAGGCGCTTAAAACAGTGGTGGTGTTTACCAATTCAAACCAGAACCAGCAGCCATTGTCTTTTTAGTCTGAGATATGGTATATATTTATCTATATTCAGTTGCTGGGAAGCATCCTCTTATATATGTTAATGGTTCAATTTAAAGTCAATTAATTTCCACTTGGGTAATGGCAGACCTTGGGGCATTCACTGTTCTTACAGGCTCATTGGTGTGGGAGTTTTTATTTTTATTCTTTTGGGTGCAAATGCATTGACATTGAGAAGGCTCTTGAAAATGATTAAAATTCAGATTTGAGAGTCGCAATATCGTGCTGATGTTGACTAATCACCCGATTCAAATGTTTCTACATGTACCTCTAGGTTTAACGAATTATAGAACTGAACAAGTAACTAAAATTATATGGGCAAATGCTGTACAACTGTATACTTTTACCATTTTTTTATTAATGGTGTGCTTGTTTACTTGGATAATTAAGGTTGCAAGAAATCTCTTCCATCTTATTTTAATTTTGACTTTGATATAGCCTTTTTAACGTGGGTCTTCCCAATCAGTACCTTCCTTAGTATTAGTACTTTGATAGTTTTGAATATTTTGTGTAATGTGGAATTATTCCACAATCACCTACTAATTAATCCAGTCATTATGCATTTGGACTCCATCTACCATTCAATTTGAGCCTAGGAGAGTGCTATTCTTGCGTTTGACGCTTATATTTAATTGAAATCACCTCTTCTTACAAGGAATGAGGGAAGTCATGAATCGAGGAACTTAAGAATTTGGGAATAAGGAATTGGAATAAGATCAACTACTCCCCTTAGTTGATATGATTCCTAGTTTTGAATGATTATGGATTTTACCATGTAACTCCCATAATTCATTATTGCGTGTATATAAACGCGGTGGAAGTAAGGAATTGGAATCATTCCAATACCCAACATAGGGGAAGAAGGAATTGGAATATATGATTCCGAACTCATTACTGATAAGTAATCATCATGCCAATTAATACTAAATTCATCCATAATTTGACATCTTGGGGAATCAAGTGATTTCTGTCAATTAAGATCGTGTAGGCAATCATATGGGTACTAGGGCATTTACATTTTTATGACATGTTTACATATAAGAAATGAGAATAAGAAGAAAGGGAATGAGAATTAAATTACCCCTACTAGTTGATCTAAATTCCTAATTTCGATTTTGTGGTAGACATGAAACTTAACCAAGTTTGTTTTGAATGAATATAGAAGAGATGTTGAGAGAGAAATTTCGTGTGCGAACGTAAGGTCCAACTTAAATGGCTTGATACTCATCATGTGTCCGTGTCATGCGTATATTAACAAAAGGACGTTAAAGGGTTGGCCCTAATGTTGGATCCCTTCACACATGAAATATATTTTATCTAATAATAAGAAGTAAAAAAATAATAAAAATTATATGCACTAACAACTAGACAAGACAGAGTTTTGCTGAAATATGGGCAAATTTATACCCACCGCGTAGTTCATAATTTTTTTATCATATGGTATGGTGTTTTTCTCACTCCTTTCTACAAGTGATAATGTGATGTAATCAAGATTTGTGGTATTCTTAAGTGAATTTCATGGTCCTTTCCTCTCCAATCTTATTTTAGGTTTGAGTGTTAATGTGGGTTTCCTAATTTTCATTTGACTAATTCTGCTTTAGGTGTGGGTTAAACTTTAAACTAAACAAAAATGAAAGGAAACGGATCTACACTATCGAAATTTTAATTAGCTGACATGGACCTTGTAGGGGGTTCGTTATGTTATTTAAGTCAGCTAGTTTGGACAGCAAGCCTAGTTTTTCCTTCATCTGCAATGTGACAATATCACAATACAATACAGAAATCTCTTGAAAAAAAAAAAAATGCAGCTTTATCACAAATATTAACTTAGGTCTGCTGTGAGCACTGAGGTATTGTTGATGGTCACAAATATTGTTGTAGAAGATGGGGTGATTTCGAGGACTTGGTGATTTCCTGAATTTCAGAACTAATAGTTTCACTGAGCAATGTTGAAAGTAATCTAGGAGGAGCAAAATATGTGGCCACCGGCATCTTTGATGGGAGAATGGGCAGTGGAACTTCCAAGTTAAGCCCTTGAATCACTTGTTGTATTGAAGGTCTGAATTTATAATCCGGGTGTGCACACCACAATCCAACAATCATCAAGCACTCCGTTGATTTCTCATCAAACTCTCCATTGAGTTTTGGATCCGCTGCTTGAATAACTTTGCCTTCTCCATAAAGCTCAAAAACCCACTTCACCAGTTCGATTTGGCTACTTTCTAAGTTGAAATCGATCGGTTTTTCTCCTTGCTAGCTTTTCCTGTAGTAACATATTCTAGAGCCATGTAGCGTCTGGTTCCAGCTATAATTGTGGTTTGACTGTTCTCCATGGTCCACAAGTCGAGCTAACCCGAAATCCCCGAGTTTCACATTGAAAATTGAATCCAACATAACATTGCTAGACTTGATATCCCTGTGCAGCACACACTGTTTCCCATTCTTCATGTAGATAAAATAAAGCAGAGGCCAAACCTTGAGGAATATTGTATCTTACCTGCCAAGTTAACAAGCTTTTTTCTTTGAAAAGATGGGAATCTAAACTACCATTGGGCATGAACTCATAGACGAGCAGTAGCTCTCTTTTTTCATGGCACCAACCAGTGAGTTGCACCAAATTTCGATGCCTAAGTCTACTGATGATCCTCACTTCTGATGCATACTCCTTCAAACCTTACTTATATCCGCTGCATATCCTCTTAACCGCAACATATGAGTTTAAAGTCTTTTATGAAGCCTCTATAAACCCCACCAAATCCTCCCTCTCCCAGCTTCTCTCCCTCCTCAAAATTACTCGTTGCTCGAACCAACTCACGGTATGAAACTTCCTAGGGCCAGTCCCCTTTTCAAGTTCCTCATGAATCAGTTTATTAACAAAAGGGTTCTCTCGTCACGTTCCCCTGCTGCTCTCCTTCTCTTCCAAAAGGTGAACCAAGCCAAACAGAAGCCACCAACCAAGATTAGAAAACCACCGCCACCCAACCCAATCAAGAGTCTGATATTGGCACTTCCTGATGACTTAGGTTTAACAGTGGGGATTGACATAGGAAATACTGGTTTGTAGCTCATGGTTCCATCCAGAACAACAAAGCCCATAAAACATTAAACAAAGAAACCCTAG